>JAZKJV010000544.1:0-301674 GCA_037367405.1 Ottelia alismoides | reverse complement strand
TATGATACAAAAGAAATGAGAGGCATATTTTATTTAGGTTACCGTTTAAAAAGAAAATAAAATAAAGGAAGGAGAAGAGAGTGTGTGAAAGATAAGGTTATATTCTTAAGGGGAAGGGGATTTTGGGCCATCTTTGAATTGGGATATTTTATTGTATTTAAAAAAGAGAAGCTTAAAAAAAGGAGAACCAATGAAGAAGAAGAAAAATGCCAATAAAAAGGGAAGAAGGCTTGCAAAAAAAGAGAGAATAAAATAGCCAAAAAAGAAAAAAAAAATGATTACAAAAAATGATGAGATGTGAAAAATAATAGCAAAAAAAGAAAAAAAAACGATGAAGAATTTTGTTCATCCCTCCATCATTTGCTCTCCCATCTTTGTCGAGTACCCCCTCCAAATTCCGACAAGTATGGGAGAAAAAGGAGTTAAGAGTACAAGAGACGCGCATCTATTATTTTCAGATATTCTATTCAGAGACCAGCTCCATGTAAGAAAAAGCAAACTCCAATGATCGTGAACTCCAATACAACATCCTTTCGAGGTTCCTAAGAGAGTATACCCACTTCGGAGGTCTCGAGAGAGAGGGCCACATTCAATCATCTTCATATTGATATTCCCACGTATGAAGAACACTCGACGACAGATCCTCCCATAGGTAACAAGGTGATCCCTACGGGTTTTTTCAACAATAGAAGAGACTCATTACAGAGGCTAGATCTCAAATTCATTCTCAAGCATGGCATGCGAAGCACCATCCTCTGCTACAACCAACAGAATATGCATTGAGTTATTCTGGTCTGTAGTGTCATGTATTCATCGAGTGAGTTCATGTCTTCTTCTATTTGTCCAGGTTGAGCATTGCATGCTCTGGTTTGAGGGGGAGTGTTGGAGATTGACCTCGAGATAGTCCCACATCGTCTATTGGTGGGACTCTGGAGAGTCAGTGGGACTCTATAAAGAGCCCCATGTACAAGTACTCATTAAGAGAATGAAATACTGCCTTTGAGGCATTGTCCACGGTTTGATCTTGCTCCCCACGGAGAAGGATTCCACGTAAAATCCCGGTATTCTTCACATTTATTGTGCTTATTCTTGATTATTGCTTCTGTTTTATCGTTTTCCATATACAACAATCAAATATATTTCACTTCACCGAGTAGAGTGGTTGTTGGGAAAGAGATACGAAGGTTATATATCTTATATCACATTAGCTCGCGAGAAAATGGAGAAGATTATTATAGAGGTCCTAGCCATCAAAGAATTTCTGGATGCCTTTACTGAAGAGTTGGTCGGCTTGTCACCAACTCGCAGTCAACTTTGATGGATCTATATTGAATGACAAATGCATAATTGTGATAGTGAAGGACTCCACTCCAAGTTTTGTTAAATTAAGGGTGTATCGGGTGCAATACTCCTCCAAGAAAACACTATCCTTTTTAAGAAGAAGGATGAGTCGATCTGCATGTGCATCAACTCCTGATAGCTAAACAAGAAACATCTTATCTATTATTAAGGATTAACGATTCACTTGATCAACTTTATTGAGACCGATGTCTTCTCCCCAGATAACCTGTCTAATGTTATATGCCATACAAGGGACTTGGATGCGTTCTGATGCGTAGTGGACACGTCAATGTCTTTACCTCTCGGTAATTGAGACATCATAAAAAATTATCCCATCCATGATCTATATCATGTTGCGATAATATTTCCCTTAAATAGATGACAATACTACCTTCAAAGAGAAGTTCCAGATATTTTCAAATAACCAAAGTTATAAGTATTTTTTTAACCCAAAATAAACTAAACATGAGGCAGAAGCATCAGGTAAAGCTTCTGAATTATTACAATTGTGCAATCAATTGTTGTCCACATTAAGCTAATACTATTGAGGGGTTTTATCAGTTGAGCCCTCCTTAGATATTGCAATATTAGTTATGCCCTTCCTTTTTTTAGAACATCAATTTTGCCTCTGACTTCTATCACAATCCCCCACCTCTGTCCCATAACCTCCAGACCCATCCTCTGTTGCCACCTACCTCCTCTGCCCCACCACATGCAAACCCCTCCTCCGTCGCCCCTACCTCCTCCGCCCTCCACCTTCTCCGTCTGACCTCCTCCACCCCCTCCTCTACTGCCCCCGCCTCCTTAGAACTCCTCCTCCATTGTCCCCACATCCTTTGTTGGTCATCTCCAATATACATCATCTATCGTCTCGTGGCAGAGACCCATCTGGTGAGATCCGTGATAACAACCCAACTTGTGGTGGAGACACATCGGGTGAGATCCAACAGGGAATCCCTCTTTGCCGCTCCTCCATCCTCCAACGACATGTGCCCCAATCTCTCCGTCCAAAGCTAGATCATCGACTTCACCCTTGTGTCCTCCTCCTGTCGAACTAGGACCTCACGGTTGCGGTCATTGGTAATTTAGGCTAGGCGAGAATCAAGCCATGAATGATAGGAAGAGAATTCCAATGGGTTGTCCTGGATTACTCGGTGCGAGGAGACCTATGGGATGCTCCACTACACAATGACGACTGTCGGTAACCTCTTACCGCTCTTCGTCGACTTCTTCATGTCCCAAACTCCATATTCTCCCTATCGAATACACATGGATGAAGCAGCTACTGTGGGGTGGGGTGGGGCAGAGAAGTCAGGGCAATCGGGTTGTGCAGAGGAGGGAGGGGTTTATTTTGACACTTATGTCCTTGTTAATGAAACAATGATTAAGTTCAACTCATCGATGGTGAAACTAACAAAAGGGAACAAGTGAAGGAGGGGTATAACTGATATTGCAATATCTAAGGAGGGCACGACTAATAAAAATCCCACTATCTATAACATTTTAGGTCGCATGCTTTTGATTCGAGCATATATGAATTGCGAGAACATGATGAATGACTTCGACAAATGAAGACCATTATAAACATGATTAAATGTGGTTGTTTCATAGTCGATGCCAAATGAGTTGATCTTGATAAATTGATGCGACAACTTCCCATAAAAAAACATTTAAATAGAATCCAAATCAACCTAAGAGGGAGCTATTGCAAAGATCGTGGTGAAGCTCTAGAAAGGAATGGTGTTATGTAGGGGTATTCAAAATATCCAGGTCAAATGGGTATCATGCTTGACCCATACATTTTAACCTTAAACTCATGGGTACCTGTTTGGAAATACCGGGTCGGGTACCCCATATATCCCGACCCATGCCCCTCCAAAAAATCCATATAGAATAGCGGGTACTCACAGTACACCATGGGAAGTTCCCGCTTACCCATTGATTCAAAAGAATGCAAAAAGTTAAGCATGGTTTAAATATAGTTGTTACGTTATTAATACATATTTAAGCACAAATGTAAATATCCCTCCAAAATCGACACCTGAGGTATCGTTTTGGACTTCCTCCACAATTCAATTGCGCAGAGCAAGCGAGAGGGAGTGGCATAGCCCAAGATCGCCTCTACCGATTTCATTTGTGTGCAGTAGTGTGCTCATGCTTCGACAACCTCATTGGTGTGTCGAGGCGATGGCCAGAGACCTCCAATCCTAGGCGAATTCCTTTGTCCTCATCTCAAGTTCATATATTTTAGGTTAATTTCATTTTTGATTAAGTTTTTGGTATTGATTTCGTTTGATTTGTTTAAATTTTACCATTCGCGAACTAATGGTCTGAATCTCCCATTTTGGTTGTTTCCTTCGTCACATCCCCTAATTCAATTCATTTTCATTCGATTTCACCAAATTAGTTCTGTAATCCATTGTCGATTGGTTCCATTCAAATTATCAAAAATGTCAACGTCGATTGGCCCGAGCTCTCAATTATCCAAAATTTCAAAGTCGTCACAGAAATCGGGTTGGTCCGAGCTGGCCCATGTTGTTAGGAACACGACTCGTCGGTACCAACTCTGCTCCGATACTAGTTTATGGAACACGTCTCCGTATCGTCTCCTCTCGGATACCAGATGCGCCTTCAGATACGGAAGCGGATGTAGATACGGATGTGGATGTGCAATCGACCACCATCGCAGAAGCACGTGAAAACAAGAGCAACCAGATATAACGATGGTTGGTCACCTCTCGCGACCACCAGAGAAGAAAGGTCACTAAAAGAAGAACGAGTACAACTCTCTTCGTTCCATTGCTCTCTTCCTCTCTTATCTCTCTCTCTCCCCTTTCTCTAGAGGCTACATGGTTGTTATGGTGGTGTAGAGGCAATGCCTCTACCTCCCTTCTTTATATAGTCCAAATACAACCCCACAGTCCTATTTTCAATAGGACTATAAATAGAATACAACTCAACTACTATTAGAATTAGGAGTCAAATCCCATTAGGATTCCCCATCCTAATATGACTCTAATCCTAACAATTTCCCCCTTGAGTTGAATTCCATCACGATCTATTCATTGTCTTGCATCTGCATTGGGTCATCCTCGTCATCTACAAGTCTCATTAGCATGAACTCACCGCCTTCGAGTAACACAACCGTCATTGGGTGCCCTCAACGTGCCAAATTGCACGATCTCCTGACAATCGTCACTAGCAGAATTCTTCGATGCCCCTGGCCGATTTTTCCAATGATCACCATATCACGGCTTCTGAGGATTGCGCCATCTACTGCATCGATGTCCACTCATCGACGTGGAACCTCGCCCTGATCCGTCGCATCGTGTCCATTCAACAACGCTGAACCCAGCTCTTATACCACTTGTTAGGAATACGACCCACCGGTATCGTCATCTCTCAGATACCAAACCCCTGATGCAGAAACAGATGTAGATACAGATGCGGATGCGCAATCGACCACCATCACAGAAGCACATGAAGAAAAGAACAACTAGGTATAGCGGTGGTCGGTCACCTCTTGCGACCACCGGGGAAGAAAGATCACTAAAAGAAGAACAAGTACAACTTACGTTCCCCCGCTCTCTTCCTCTCTTCTGTAACATCCAGAATCTACACAAACACGGACACGATCCGATTTGGGTCCGATTAACCCAATAAAGTTATCTAACAACATTAGATAACTTAAAACGATCAATTGATCGTGAATCAAAAGTTGTTTGGGTGAAATCGACCAAAAATCGATCGTTTCGTAACGTGTGCCGTGAAAAAACCACGATGCAAATTCGGAAATCGCAAAACGAACCGAGACCGTCATTAGATCCGATTCAACGAAACAAGACCAACGGAATCGACCGTTCGTTAATCGGAAGTCAATTGATATTTTAAAACCATAAAATTTAACCTCAAACTGAAACTGTATCCGAAAATTTCGAGTATTCAAAACTCGATCAAAAGTATATGAATATTATACTCATTTTGATCGTTGTTATGTGACGGTCAAAATGAGATATTGCACGTCAAAATCGGATACTCGAGACGCGAATGCGGATGAATTCGGTTTATAAAAAAAATATAGTTTAAAAATATATAATAAAATTTAAATGTTTTTTTTCTACTGACCGTGCACAGACACTGTACAATTCGGACGTTGGTTTTTTTATATATGTTGTCTCAGCCACTTGGCCAACCTCCTCCATTTGGCAAAAAGTTGAGACTCTCCTATCCTTATTTATATCTCCCATGCTCTTTTTTTCCAGCCGTGAGAGCACATCATTTTCCTTTCTTCCTCCTGAATAGCTGCAAGTTATGCTGCTGTCCAAGCAGTTGGACAGTCAAGTGGTGGTCCATTCACAACCTCAGAAGCCTCCAGGGCTCTCCATGGTTGCTATTGCACCAGCTTCTTCTCCTGCAGATGCTACATTTGGACTACTACAGCAGCTCCCTGCAGCTCCATGATGATCTTCTTCTGCTATAGAAGATCTCCAGCAACCTTTTGAAGACCAAGATCTGGAGCTGCAGCTTCCTTGCTCCAAATTCCAACCTTGCATGCAAGATTCTCTCCAAATTGGAGAGATCAAGTAGGTACCATCCCCATCCCACTCTCCTTGCTGCCATGCATGTATCTTAGATTTTAGTATATGTACATCCATTTCCTTCTCCTTGTTGCCCTGCATGTACCATATCCATATTACTTACTTCTTGTGTAGAATCTTGTCTCCATTCTTGTTGTTGTTGTACATGTATATTTCAAATCCTCTCTTGATACTTAAGATTAATTTTACCAATTATCATTTAGTTAAAGCATGGTATTTTAGACTTTAGTGGCATTTTTTAGGCTTTTAATAGAATCTATGATATTATTATGAGAATTGGTTAGTACACTAATAAGAAAATATGAGTTGGGAAATTAAAATATTTTTGGTTGGGCATGGTAGACTTCATTAAATTAATCTAATAAATATCAATTTATTTATTGGAACAGTCTTGCCCTCTTTCTGTTCATAAACTTCATTACCAAATTTAATTACAATTAAATTACTATGTATGCTTTTAATGGATTTTAGATGAAAGGGTGAAAAAGAACAATCCAATCGAGATTATTTAGGTACCACAAGCTCAGGTTTAGAGCAGTAGTATAGTGGTTCATACGTCAAGAAATAAGGAAATGCCTGGACTTAAAGTATCCACCAACCAGATGATTGTACAGACATACCAATATTCCAAGAATATAAGATATCAAATCCAACAGAAAAATATAAATCTTTCTCAAACGACCATACTGTTTCTTCCAATGACATTTCAAAAACATGATCTAGTAATAACACTTACACGAAAATTTTGTTACCTAATCTGAGAACTCCTTTGTATTCATAAGAGACACAATGAAATCTCTCATCTACTGAGCTAGGGAACTTCTTGTTCTTCAGTATTTTTTTTCTCTAACTAATCACACTTGTAGGTTCCAAACCAGAATCCACCAACAAAGAGTTTGAGAATAAATCTTGATGCTTGATCTCTCAAAAATCTTTGCAAAATTCATCACCACCTTGTTGCTCTGCCCCTGATTGCTTCTTAAAGTGATAGCAGTTTTCCTTCACATGACCCACATTATTGCAAAAATCACAATATAGGGGAAGATATTCATATACAACTTCCTGCTTGATTTCCCTTCCTCCGCATCTAATGATAACATGGTCACAAATGGGTTTAGTAAGATCTACTTCAATGTTGATTCTAATATATCCGGCCTAGTTAGATTAATCACATATTTGTCAACAGATAAGAACCAACCTCTAGGCCTCACAATCGATTTCAGAGCTCCTTCGTTTATAAATTGCAAGTTCAGCATCAGAAAGCCCACTCTAACAGGGATGCCCGGAGATAAGTCTCCTGCTTGGAATTAAGGGGACTATCTCATTTGAGTCATCAAACTATTACCAATCTTCCATGGACTCTATTGATACATATTGATGTAGTCTTTATAAGATTCAAAGTTAATCAATATGTCTCGAATCAAGGACACGAAATTGAAATTAGAATTTGAGGGGATAATGTTGTTTTAGATGTCCTATGATCTATATCATGGTTTTTTTAGCTTACATAGAGCCTTCACAAAACCTTGGCTTGAATCACTGATATCCTTAATAATGTCTATCAAAAGATCTAGATCTTTAAAATTGAACAGAGAAAAGATTGAGAAAAGAATGAGTGGTTAAGTAAGCAAAGATGGCAGTGAATAATTGATAACAATTAATAGTGACGGTCATGGTGATCTTTACACCTGACCGTGCGAGGGCGCGGTGACCCTCAACTGGGCGGAGGAAAGAAGTCCAGTTAGGACAACGGCCACCAAGTGCACGGGTCTAGGATCCCAGTCCCTTTTTGGTTTTTACGCGAGCTCGCAGTGTTTTTACACCTTGTTGAGATCCTGACTTTAGACCATTCCGCTGACCCTCTGTTTTAGGATACCCAGGCGGGGGATCCTTGGTTTTCAGTTTTACGTACGAGCTCGGTTGCCTGTTACCGATCGGGCTGTTTTACTAGAGTGACTTTTCTGGGAAGTCCCTCTCACCCGTCTCAGTGGCGTAGTTTGGGAGTAGACCTATCCCTCTATTGGACCGTCCTTCCAATTAGGGGGCGAGACGGAAGAGCCCTTTTGTTGGCTTCTTCACCGCTTGAGTTTTTCTTTCGCCAACAGACTTGGCGATTCTACATCCAGATCATCCATATCTATATCTACATCATCTAGAGTTACATTTGAGACTGTTGCACTGAGGTTTGAAGGGATTGATTCTACATCCAGATCATCCATCTCTATATCCACATCATCTAGAGTTACATCTAAGACAGTTGCACTTAAGGTTTTAAGGGATTACAATTAAAGTTGAGTAAATGGAAAAGACGATAATATGATTCGAAATATCATTAAGCTAGTGGACGTGATGGGAACTTAGTTAGGATGCATTATACTACACCGCATGCCTACAGAGGCACCCCAACCCTAAGACTTTTCCCAAGTCTTAGAGTCATAATGTGAGGTTTCACATGAACCAAGACCACAGACTATCCACTAGACTTAAGAATTTAATAAATCATTATATCTTCTTATCTTATCTTTCCCATTATCAAAATTCACAAATATGATCTCTAAGTAATATGAGAATAAAATATACTTACTTATGATCAATTAGTTATAATATAAATATGCGTATGTGGGAAATGTTGGGTTAATGGCTAATCATGAGAGGTGCTTACTAGAAATTTGGAAACCTTTTACATTGCAAGTAGAAATAAAATTAAATTGAGTTGGTCCATCTTTCTACTTGTTACTTTTGAACATATTAAATCCTTGTTTATATTTATAAGTTTTTAGGAGGTACCAGCGCCCGCTGACGCCTCTTCTTTCTTAACATGTTTGGAAGGAAAACAGTCTGCTGTTTAGTAGCTATACATGGTTCCAGGAGACAAGGTCTATACCAGACGGTATGTGGTTTTTGTTACAGTTTTTAGTTCAATTGATGTTGTAAAATGCTTATTCTCTTCAGCCAAATTTTTGGGATGTTGTATGTACTGACAGACATTGTACATGTTGTAAAATCACATGGAAATTAATGAAATAAGATTTTGGTGCCAATTTTCTCTATTAACTTGTGGATGTGAATGCCATGTGGAAAATTAGCCGCGCGAAAAATTTCCCCATAAATTTATGCTTTTAATGTGATGTCAATAAATAGAATTTCTGCGAAATGTGTCGTAAACAGGTACCCGGATCCTCGGGGGTTCACATCTTCTCTCTCCCCCTTTCTTTAGGGGCTACATTGTTCTTGCTGGAGGTGTAGAGGCAATGCCTCCACCCCCTTCTTTATATAGCCCAAATACAACCCCATAGTCCTATTCCCAATAGGACTATAAATAGAATACAACTCAACTACTATTAGGATTAGGAGTCAAATCCTATTAGGATTCCCAATCCTAATATGACTATAATCCTAACAATGAAATGACATTAAATGTATTTTAAAACAACAACTTATTATATTAAATAATAAAAATTCACGACGTTTATTAAAACTATTGTATCTCCATCATATCTTCGATATTTATTAAACTAATATAAAAACATAATGATTGATTTTATAAATAATATGATCAACTTAATGGTATGTTATTCCTATAAATGTAAATAGATGGATGATATAAGGATCATTTTTTTCTAAAAAGAGATATTTCATGGTTACCCGTAGGTACCCGTTACCTATTCCAATGAACTGGGTTAATCCGGTAATAATAAAGCGAGTTGGGGGGGAGGGGTGGTTCAACGAGCGAATGGGTCAGGTACCATCCCGCGAACACAAACACTCATCCAATAATGTCATTAGATGTTCACTCCTTCACGCGTTTTGTGCAGGTCATCACAAAATCCTTTCTACTTCTATCGAATAGAGGGAATACATTAGAGGGAAAAATGAAGAAAGCGGACGGAATTCAATCCAAATCGAGATGAAAAGGAACATGAGGAATGAAGGAGCCAAGCTCGCCAAACAATTGCGAGCTAGTTAACTATAGCACAAAGAGGGTATTTCTCTTTAGGGATTTTTACCCGGCAGACCCTATAATCTTTTGCAATTACCGCTACGACCTTCGAAACATCGTAATTCCTCCCTCACCCCCGTAAACTTGCTCCGTCTTACCCCACGAACCCTACCGTTAAATTGACACATCTAGGGTTAACTTTCTTGAGTTAAAAACGAGTTAATCTAATCAATCCCTGATCGGACGGCTAGAATTAACCAATAAAAAAATAATTCTCTATCAGCTTCCTCTATCAGCTTCGTCTTCCACTGCAGCACTGACTGGAGGAGATTGGCGGTGGGTGCATGTGTACCGGGTCGCCTTCCACTGCAGCACTATTATAAGGCGAGTTTTCCTCCAAGAATTATTATCCTTGTACTGCAAGTTCAATTTTTCCATGGATCGATCTTCCTCCGCTTCCCTCCTGAAATCATATTCGAGTCGACCAATAGAATCTTTTAAATTTATGCAGAACTGGGAAGTGGAGCTCCTTGTCTCCTACATTGGATTCCAGGTTGGGGTACTCAACCTTAAACATGGTGTCCTATATATATTATGATACGTACAGAGGAAGCATACTACTGTCGACATCACCGCCCCCTCAAAGAACAGCACGCAGAGTATCAGAGACATCTCCCATGGAGAAGAAGACAATGGGCATCATCGGAGCCGGCGTCAGCGGCCTCTTGGTCTGCAAGTATGCCCTCCAGAAGGGCTTCCAACACATGGTCTTCGAGGTTGGTACATGCACTGGTGGCGTCTGGTCCCGCATCATCTGCACCACCAAGCTCCAGACCATCAAGTCGCAATATCAGTTTTTCGACTACCCGTGGCCGCCGCAGGTGCGGGAAGAATTCCACGCTGGAGCCACTGTTAAGGCATACATCGAGTCCTATGCGATGCACTTCGACCTCCTCCGACACGTCCGCTTCAGCTCGCACGTCACCGCGATCGACTACGTGGGCACGTATGAGGAGGAGATGAATTCATGGGATCAATGGGCGGGGACCGCAAAGGCCTTCGGAGAGACGGGAGGGGGAGGTGGCAGTTGACAGTCGAGCATGCTGGCGGTGAGGAAGACGACCCGGTACACTGCCAGGCGGAGGGCGGGTGCATGTGTACCGGGCCGTTGAGGAACGTGTACCGTTGAGGAACGCACTCGACATGGAAGGTCTCGGAGCGGTGTAGGTGGAGGCGGGGAGCAGGAGAGGTCACGGGGGGGGGGGGGGGGGGGCTCCCACGGGAGGATGCGGGCAGGGGGACGGCGGAGCGAGGCTTGGATCAGAGGCACCGGTGGGAGCGAGCCCAAAGGAGGGGGGGGCTTCACAGGTGGAGGCTTCCAGCGGGGGAGGGGATTCGAGAGGGGGCCTCCGAGGCGGAGGTGGGCTGCGACCGGCGGCAACCGAGCAGGGGGAGGTCTGTGTGTGGGTGAGGGGGGGGGGAGCGGGGGCGCTTTGAGCTTTGAGCAGGAGAGGCAGCGGGGGAGCGGTGCCTCGGGAGGGTGGGTGGGGGGGCTTCGTAGGTGGCCCGCGGGGGGTGCGGGAGGAGCTTGACGGCATGGGAGGTCCACCAGGGGGCTTCGAGCCGGACGTGTCGGGTCGAAGGTGGGAGGGAATGGCACTTGTCGTAAATTTGATAAATCAGATGGGTATCATGTAAAGAAGATAACAGATCCGTTTAGTTTTAACGGTTAAATGGATGGGGGTTAACCATAGGGTCTTTAGGGTAAAGGTTAACAAGTTTACGGGGGTGAGAGAGGAATTACGATGTTTCGAAGGTCGTAGCGGTAATTGCAAAAGATTATAGGGTCTGCCGGGTAAAAATCCCTTCTCTTTAATATATTACCAGGCACCTCGCTGTGGCCTTTCCACCAACAATAATGATGACCCTCCTCTTTCCTACCTTTAACACAGACGACAGAGTAAAGTCAGAATCGTGTGCAAGACAATCGAGATGCCCACGAAAAGTAAACGATATGTAATGTAGCGGACCAGCATAAACACCTCCAAAGTAGATATAAAAGGATCATCTCAATAAATAAAGCTAACATATACGAGAGAAGCTTCAACAACTGCACGTGAGGTGGGGACCTACAAACCTCCTCTCCTCTTACCACCGACACCTCTCCCACGCCGTCCCGATTTAGGAGTTAAACCCCCAAAAACTACAAAGACAAAAATAAATCTCCAACAGAAATTTCACCACAAGAAAACAGGTTAAATTACATAGAAGTTGCCAAAGTATAAACTAACGAGGAAAAATCCTGATAAAAAAATGTCACTTTGGGGCTGACTAGCTACATCTGTTTATTATTGCTATTAGCGCCATCGAATCCGCATGGTTGTTGTTATCATTCTAATAAAAAATTAGAATTCCACTTGCATATAAGAAATTCAGACCCAATAACCTCACATTTAAATAAGAACTCCTTTAATATTTATCACATATAATTTAGGCAAAACAAAATTGCTTCAAAAACAAGTTTTATACCTTCTTTTGAGATTTTTCACGCATAATATTTTTTTATTCCCTTTCTAAATAATTACAGCACAAGAATCAGAATTTAAACCTCAATTCAATTCCATTCAATTCGGTAATAAAAAGGAGAGAGAAGAACACACTCGGAGAGGGAGAGAGAAGGGGAAGATAAAATGGTCGTAAGATTTACAAAGCAGACCCTAAGTATTGATAAATAATAATCTGAAACCAAAACCAAAACCAAAAGACTAGAGGTACCACTTCCAGATCTTGACCCGGAGCTTGACCTCGCAGGTGGCCGAGGCTGGCGGCGCGGCCGCCGCGCTCTTTTTCCCCTTCGGAACCCCGACGTCGACGCCGCTGCACCTAACCCTCACTCCGATCTTCTTCGTCTTGACGCCGCCAACCTTCACGCCGGCCTTGCTCTCCAGGAAGATCTCCAGCGCAAGAGATCCCTTCTTCCTCAGATCCGCCGCCGCCGCGGAGTCTACGGGGAGCCCGGACGCGACCACCGCCGCGCGGAGGTACGTGGTGTTTCCGGCATCGTGGGAGAAGCCCGGGAGGGAGCCGCTGCCGATGGCTACGTCGCCGGTGAAGGCGGAGATGGAGATGGGGTCGTAGAGGTAGACGAGGCGCTTGTTGGGGTTGTGGGCGGTGATGTTGATGTCGAGGCGGGAGGAGAGGAGGTTGGCGGGAGATGAGATGTTGAAGGAGGAGAGTTGGAGGGCGGTGACGGAGAAGGAGGGGCGGTGGGGGCGGTAGATGAAGTAGAAGATGGCGCCGACGATGGCGGCGAGGAGGACGAGGCCGATGAGGAGGAACGTGAGCCAGAGGCAGCAGGAGCAGCAGCAGCCGCGGCTGCTGCGGCGGCGGCTCTTGGCGGGCTGCGGGCGGTAGACGGGGCGGTTGGCGTTGTAGAGCTGCGACTTGGTGGGTGGGAACGAGGGCGCGGCGGCGGCGCCGCCGTTGGCGGGCCTCGCTGCCCTTTCCGCCATTGGGTGGACGAGATCTGATGGTGAGAGTGTTGGGTTTAATTTATGGAGAGACGACCTGTCGATACTCTCTAGCCTCCAATCTTTGTTCGATGATTATGATGGTGATAAGAATAATAATAAAGAAGATGAGGGGGAAGGAGAGGGAAGAAAGCAACACCTTACCGCCTCAAGGGGACAGCTTGAGAGAGTGAGCAGCTGTTTACAACTCACCACATGTCGATGACGTGCCTTTGGGTTGGGCTTCCTCTATCTATATGTACTGCTCATGCACTCCCAGACTTATTACTGGGCACTTAGTTTTAAAAATCGGGTGTTTTTAGTCTGTGCCCTCTATGAAATTACGTTAGTGCACTCGAGTTCCTGTGATATTCTTTGATAAGAGTATGTATCCGTATGTGCCCTCTATCATATCGATTTTCCCTCTATATAGATATCCGAATGCAGATATAGATATGGTTGTATTTTTTTGCAGAAACGATATGAGCATGTGTATTATTATATTTGTATGAGTATCGATATATATAAATATTTCATTGGGTTATATAATATATATTGCAGTTTGGAGTCATTATCATGTAAAGTAAGAAAAATGTATGTATGTATGCAATTTAATTATTATCATACAATTGTGATATTCAATATCTTCATGATGATGATACATATGTTTGTTTTCTTATCTTGATTTAAAATAGATAAAGATATGATAACATCTATAAGTGTATCTGTATTTTTTTGAGCAAGCAGCGGATTAAAATTCATCCAGAGCAAATGTATAGGCAAATGTACAAAAGATGGTGTTTAAACTCCCAAATCTTGTACAACAGACCTGGATGGCAATAGAAAAAAAATAAATGTCCGTGATGCCAGTAGGCTATAATTAGCCACACCATAGGAGTGTCCAAATTTGAAGCCCGAGGTTGAAAAAAATCATCAGCCAAATCATTTCTTTACTTCCGCATACAAGCTATTCCACTTATGTTTTAATTTTTTTTGTTGATTTTTTTGTCTTCCTTGGTTATTGGGCAACTCGTTGATGCGAACTTTATTTTGAAGAATGGAATATGATTGTTTATCTAAAAAATACCCACAGGGCAACACAACATAAAAAGGAAGCAAATCTTTTTTTAAAGAGTTTTCCACATAGGCACCTCCTATTGTCACCAAGCCCAACCCGAAGCCCGACCCACCTAACTCGACTCAGCCTATACCCGAAACCATTTTGGACCGGGCTCGAGCCAACAATTTGAGCCCATTTTTTAATTGGCTCGGGCTCAGGCTTCACTCTGGCCCAACCCATTAGTCATGAAAACCCGGCCAAAAATGGAGCTCGATTTAAGGCTCATGAACCCGGCCAGATAGGGAGTCCGAAGTCCGGCCCGTGAGCCCGTTTGAAAGCCCAAAAATACTCTCCCGACAGGCCTTAACCATTGTGTTTGCATGTATTTCTTTAATATTTTTCCGAAACTCTTTCCATTAGATACTACTTATATGTTGTGACCAAAATCTTGGAAAATACAAGGATTATCCAATAATAAAGAGATATAAAAAACTTGTAAAATCACAACTCATAACGACATATACAATCAAAATCAATAACCAAGGAGGTGGCATGAATGGAAATTTTACAAACACATGGCCGGTATGGTCCATGCCTGTAAAAATTAGACCAAGCCAAGCTCAACTGATATCAAATATTTAATGAATCGGCACAGCTCAGGCCCGACACATAATTGGGTTGAGCTTGGACTTGGGCTGCAAAAATTCAAAAAATAATAGATCCAGATCCGGCCCAAAGTTCGAAAAAAATAAAGGCTGGGACATGGGCCGACCCATGCCATGCTTAAGTACGTGTTGCCAACCCAATCTAAAGCAGAAGGGTCGACAAACTCCAAAAGGAAACGAAAAGCCCCACAATTGAAAACAAAGTTGTTATTGGATTTCTCTCCCTTTCGATATGAGTAGTAAATCTAGGTTAAATGTTAGCCTCATTTCTTGAGATTCTCTTGAGTATTAAGCTTATTGTGAGGTGTCGTGATTCCAATAAAACATGTGAAGTGGATCAAATAACACCCCGGTCAATCACAAGGTTGTAGCAATTTCAACGAAGTTAGGGAGAAATCATTGTTTGAAGTCTGCATATGGTTATAGGATTCACGGAAATAGTCCATTCCCTGGATTTTGAAGAATTGATAACTAGTTTAAGTGACATACCCCATTGAAAGTGGGCCAATCTAATGGGAAGGTCATCAAACATGATAATATTTTTTTTTCGGAAGTCAATTTGTATGCCAATGGGTGAGAAATCATCTATTCAGGACGCTGCCTAATTTTTGCATGCCAAAAAGGGACATCACGACCATTTTCAATACCATAATTTAGCCTTATATATGGAGAACATTCCCCAAGACTGTTAGGAAACTCTCATGAAAGGCGGACAAGCCTTAAGATTTCCTTCAAGCGCTTTGAATTCCTGTCTAGATCTGACCGTAATCTCCAAAAGAATAATGGCGAGAGGTGCTCCTCGGACTCTAACTCCTACATCTGCTACATTCTCTCATTCAAGGTCTCACTAGTCTTAGTCAAGAGGATTAGACTGGACCTGCCGATTCCCAAGAGTTTTGGCTAGATGGTATGAATACTATATCTATGTCAAAGCAGTGTAGTAGATAGAAAAGGAAGTGTGGATTTTCCTATAATTGACTCCGCTTTCAAGACAAGGGATGATTGATCGCATCAAGTGCTTGCTGCTTTTCGTATCCCATGCCATATTATGATTTAGCTAGTTCTGAGGTCTTTCTCCTTTAGCAGCAAGGAAGGCCTCCGTAAAGGGCACGTCTACTTCTTTTCGACATTCGACATCCAGAAACCTACGAGGATAAGCACGAGGGGGGAAGGACCAAGAGTGCTTACGCTTTGTCTATAGAGAGCAAGGAAATCGAGCGAGGTCAGCCAAAGTAGGATCGAGGTTTTCCATAGCTGGGCACAGTCAATAGAGAGAGTGTCCCATCGGAGCGAAGGTTCAGATCTAGGTCTCAGGGAGTATATAGAATGATGTCCACTTCCCTTCTAGCATCAGTGGATCATGGGGGGGGGTGTAGAGAAAGCGATCAATAGTCACTAAAAGGAAAATAAGTCAGGCTTGATGCTTCGACTCGCGATGAGTTTTCTCCTTTCTGTAGAGTTAGGATATTTAAAAGTAGTAGTGTGGTTCAAGGGACTGTAAGGAGGTAAGAAGTTAGATGGGTTTGCAACAAGAGTGAGTAGTGTAATAGCTTTCCAGGGACCTCCTCAACATTGTAAACTTTCCCAAGATTCTTTACTAGATAAGACAAATTAAAGTCATGCAAGCTAAGAAGCCCCATCATCTACAATGCTTGGGGAGGTAAAGAGCGCTTCACAAGATGAGGTAACGCTTGTGAGTGCTAGAGATCTGCTTCCAGGGGTAGTTGGAATGAACTGAGTCGAATTTCTTTAGAGCAAAGCTAGGTATGAGGTTTAATAAGAGAAATATATAATAACTAGTATAATGATCGTGTTAAGGATAACACATATAAAAGATATAGAAAGGTAGATGCTCCTGGTTGCATGTTGCTAACCCAACCAATTATTTCCCCTAAAAAGAGCAGGCACAAACCATGCCCCTGATAATTTATAGGCAAAGTTCCTCCATCAAATCTATCAGTCAACAACATAATAGGCATGAGATCCTCATTATTCACCATCAAGGAGGATTTAGAAAATCAACCTTCAATCTATAAATCTTGGAGAATATTTCCATTATGGAACATATATTGTCTACCTCAAAGAATATTAGAATGTCATTCATAAATCGGAGACTCGAGACTTCAGTCCTTTTATCCTTAAATTTGAAACACTTGATCAATCCCTTGGTATGAGCATTTTAGGACATTCTTTTCATAAAAAGCATTGGAATATTAAAAAGAAAAAGAGACAGGTTCTCTTTGCCTTAGTCCTCTTATTGGCGAGTAAGTTTTAGAATCAGTATTGTTCTCATGTACCGACAGTCTTGTAGTGATAAGAATTTTCTTGATCCAATCAATTAGCAAATTACGGAATTCAAATGAGCTTAGGCTTCTATATAGGAAATCCCAATCGACCGAGTCGAACACTCTTTGGAGGTTAATCTTAATTATAATACTCTTGATTTTTTGCAACCTCCAATCAACCATGATTTCACTAGCTATAGACATGATGTCTTGTGATGAGTGTCCCTTCAAGAAAGCACCAAGTTTTTCACGGGACATCGAACCGTGACCTTAGTGCAATGGGGATTATTTTTGATGTGAGTGTGATAACTACAAAATTTGCTTATCTCATCGGATTTCTGAAGTCTTGGTCACATTTCCCATCATAAACCAAAGAAGAAATTTAATAGATGAAATTTTATTAAACCCCTAATATCTTGGTGAAAAATGACTTAGAACTATCTCATCTCAAATCAAACACAACTTTCCTAACTTCGAGCATTAGTGAAGTCTCTCGAGTAGATTTCCTGGTCAAAATTTTTGCTCGTTTCTGAAACATCAAAAGGGCAACTAATGCTATCGTAAGAAAAGTCTCTTGTAAAAGCTCATGATGTGGTTATAGATGAGAATTGGAACTGAGGACAAGGACCCATTCAAATACATAGAAGTTAATACAATTTTATCGCTCTGTATTTAGAAGCATGAGCATGCAAGAAGTGAGAGTTGGCTTCACCAAATGTTTTTCCAGTCTTTCTTGATTCACCGTCGTAACAAATCATTTAGCGCATGCTCAATTTTTTTAGCTTCCACTTGAGCGCTCTTGTGCTCGTTCAAAATCAAGGTATTTGAGCTATTATTTTTAGCCTTGTGTTGTAAGTCAATCAATAACTTATTTAGGTCTTAACTTTTTCTTGAAAGATTTGTAGTGGAGGAAATCCTTGAAGTTTTGACTGCAATGACTGCTTTTAGGTTAGAAGCCAATGTGTCTTGGCATTGCTTGCAAGAGTCAGAAATAAGACAATTGTAACTATCATACCTTTTTTTTGAAATGTTCTCGTATTTGAATAATGATATGAAGACACACCTATTACCTGTTGAGAGTTAGATAGAATTATGATCTGAAAAAGTTCTAGGAAGGCCAATAAAGGAAGGGGTATAAGATTCTAAGATCCAATCTGAAGAAAGGAATACTTTGTTATGTTTATTCAAATGGGTCTAGGGGTCCTTATATAGAAAAACCCTAGAAACCCTAGAGAGTACATGGAAGGAAAAAATACAGAACTGCCCCTTACTAGGGTTACAATAAGAAACGTCTCCCAATTACTAACACTCCCCCTCAAGTTGGAGCGTATTTATCAGTCATGCCCAACTTGGATACAATCCATGACAGGCGTTTCTTTGGTAATGCCTTTGTAAAGGCATCTGCAAGCTGTAGATCAGTACTGATATGTGGAGTGGTGATTCTTCCAATCTTGACTGCATCCCGTACGAAGTGGCAATCAATTTCTATGTGTTTGGTTCGTTCATGAAATACAGGATTTGTGGCAATGTAGGTTGCAGATTTGTTGTCACAATACAGGGGAATAGGCGTAGTGACATTAATACCAAGCTCTTGAAGAAAGGCCAATAACCATGTGATCTCACAAGTGACTTGTGCCATTGCCCTATACTCTGCTTCTGCACTTGACTCGGATACGACGGTTTGCTTCTTGCTTCTCCAGGTAACAGTGTTTCCTCCAACCATCATAGCATAGCTTGTAGTAGAGCGTCGATCTTCTGGAGAGCTTGCATAATCAGCATCTGCATAGGCAACCATGTCTGTGTATCCATTTGCTTTGTAGAAGAGTCCACATCCTAGAGATTCCTTTAAATATCAAAGAATTTGGAGGACATCCTGCCAGTGGTTGTAACATGGTCGTTCCATATGTTGGCTTGCTCTGCTTACTGCATAGGAGATTTCTGGTCTGGTTATAGTAAGATAGAGGAGTTTACCAAGAAGGCTTCTGTATCGGGAGACATCCTCAAAGTCTGAATCAGATGAGGTGGCATGCTTCTTTGAGTCAGCAGGAATACCAGAGGGCTTGCATCCAAGAAATCCTGCTTCAGTAAGTATGTCCATGCAGTACTTCCTCTGTGAGAGGTGAAGTCCTTCGGTAGTGCGAAGTACTTCTATGCCTAAGAAGTAGCATAGAGATCTAAGGTCCTTGGTAACAAATACCTTTTGAAGGAAGGCCTTGGTTTCCGATATCCCATTGTAGTCGTCACCTGTGAGAACCATAGCATCAACGTAGACGGCAAGTATAACAGTTCCAGTTGCTCTTTTCCTGACAAATACAGAGTAATCAAATGTCATCCTCTGGAAACCAAGAGTTGTTTTTTCTATAGTAAGCCTGTCAAACCACGCTCTTGGACTTTGCTTGAGACCATATATGGCTTTGTGAAGTCGACATACATACTCCCCCTCGACTTCATAGCCCGGAGGTTGTTTATATATACCTCCTCATCAAGATCGCCATAAAGAAATGCATTTTTCAGATCGAGCTGAAAGAGTGGCCAAGATTTGTTTATAGCAACAGAAAGAATAGTTCGGATAGACCATGCGTGCAACAGGAGAAAATGTCTCAAAATAATCGACGCCATAGGTTTGTGTAAAACCTTTAGCCACAAGGCGAGCTTTTAATCTATCAATTGTGCCATCAAGGGATTGTTTGGTCGTAAAGACCCATTTGCATGCTACAGGCCGAACACCTTTCGGATATTGAACAAGATCCCATGTCCCTCGGAAAGTAAGTGCATTCATTTCTTCATTCATTGCATGTTTCCAACTAGAGTCCTGTAGAATACTATTGTGATCTCGTGGAATGGAGACAGACATAAGAGCATCAGCGTACCGTCTGTCGTCGGAAGATAAGCCAATTGTGGATGTGTAGTTGGACATGGGGTAAGTAGCACATTGTCTTCTACTCTTCCGTAGAGCAATGGGAAACTCTAGAGGATCATCTGGGACATTCTTGGAGGGGACAGTCAGAGAAGGTATATTATCCTGCAACAAAGAGACTGGTAAAGGGATTGCCGGTGGTGTAGGAACGTAACGTCGTTTGTAGACGATGGGTGGAGGAGGAAGATTGAGTGGAATATCAGTGACAGAATCTGAGAAGAAGCTAGTTTTCTCAAAGAATGTTACGTCAGCAGAGATGTAATACCGATGACCAGCAGGATCATAGCATCTGTACCCTTTTTGAGTTCGTGAGTAACCTAGAAAGACACATTTGATAACCCGTGGTGAGAGTTTGTTGATATTATGAAATTTATGGACAAAGGACACACATCCAAAAATCCATAGAGGGAGAGGAAATGGAGACTCATTGGGATAAAGAAGGGAGAATGGAGTGGACCCATGAATAGTAGGCGAGGGTACTCTGTTTATTAGATAGACGTCTGTGAGAATAGCATCACCCCAGTGGGTTTTGGGGACCTTCATCTGAGATAGAAGAGACCGAGCAACATTTAGAAGATGCCTCAGTCCTTTCTGCTATCCCGTTTTGTTTGGACGGTAGGGACAAGAAGTTTGGTGGATGGTTCACTCAGAGGCAAAAAAGGAGGCAAGGTCATGTTGGGTGAATTCTAATGCGTTGTCAGGATGAAAAATTTGTATGCTAGAGGAGAAAATATTTTTAACATAATGAAAAAAGTTCTTTATGATAAGATTAATCTCTGAACGTTCTTTGTGCAGAAAAACCCAAGATAACCTGCTGAAATCATCTATAAAGACAACAAAATACTTATGACCACTTAGTGTTCAGACCGGACAAGGTCCCCAAATATCACAATGAACCAATGAAAAAGGAACGGAACGATGCAGCTCAGTACGAGCAGGAAAAGATGCTCGATGATGCTTCCCAAACTGACATGCCTTGCACTCAAAAGGCTTAAGCGATGAAAGTTCAGGGAACATCATAGAGAGGGCTTTAGCGGATGGATGACCGAGTCGAAGGTGCCATAGTAGAGGGTCGGTGGAGATGGAAGCCGCACCCAAAAAACTAGAATCTGTAGGAATGTCAAGATAATATAGTCCATTCTTCTCATGCTCCCCATCAAAAATCTTCCTCGTCCGGATGTCCTGAAAATAACAGCAACATTTATCAAATATAACTTTACAGTCAAGTTCAATGCATAGCTTATGAACAGATAATAAGCTTAGATGAAAGGCAGGAGCACAGTGAACCCCTGTTAGTCGGAGTGTGGATGAGAACTCCATAGTGCCCACACTAGTGATAGGCGAATAATCTCCATTGGCAACCAGAACAGATTTGACGTCCAAAGAAGGTCGGGAAGAGGACAGAAGACTACCTTCTCCTGTGAGATGAGTCGAGGCTCCTGAGTCAATGATCCAAGCAGGTGTAGACGTCGAAGCTGTGCTGGTAGTAGAACCCGAGATTGTTGCAAGACTGGTAGTGGATGCTGAAGCAGTAGTATCAGTGGGAGTACTCTACAGCAGTTGTCGTAGGCGGGCATATTCTGAGGCAATAAAAGAGGGCTGACTATTACTAGTAGGTTGTTAAGATGCATCATAGTAAGTATCAGAGGAGGGCAGATTCATATGCCCTGTTGGCATTAGGGGCATACCAAATTGGCCCAGCACCGATCTGACAAGTGATTCATGCGGCCACAATGAGTACAAGGGGGAAAACGATCACGTCCTTGGCCACGTGATGAGTCTCGTCCTCGGCCCAAAGTTCGGCCACGTCCCTGGCCAGAATCGCATCCACGTCCTCTAGAGTGAAAAGATCTTTCCCTTGTAAAATGTGCTGATGTCTCGGCAGACGGAGGAAGAGGTGAAGACTCAAGTTCTTATTGACGACCAAAGATGGTCTCAAGATTAGGCAATGCTGCAGCTGTTAGAAATTGATCTTTTACATGTTTATATCGAGGATGTAAACATGATAAGAACCTTTAAACCTGCCAATTTACCATTCTCCTACCTGCTTATCACAACAGGCAGGTTGAAAGATAAGGAGCTCTTCAAATAGGCATGTCAGCAGCCTGTAATATTCGATTAATGATGTGTCGCCTTGGGTTTGTAGACCAAATCTTAGTGTATATATCAGAAAGCCTAGATTTGGTTGTCTGTTGGGAATATGTATTTTCAAGGCTCTCCCACATCGCCTTGGCAGTCTCCTTGTAAAGGAGATTGGATGCAATGGAAGGGTCAACACTGTTCGTTAACCACGTAATGACCTGACAGTTATCAACATACCAAGTATCATAGTCCTTGTCCGTCGCAGCAAGCGGGACTGTGTACGTTGGCCACCAATGAAAACCTTGAAGGACTGAGACCACAGAACGTAGTTCTCGAATCCCTTCAGTTTTATAGTAGTGCCCTGAGCCGGATAAAGGGGCTTGGAGTCCACAGAAGTGGAAGTGGATGTCATGGCAACCGAGTAGAATGAGCAGCAGAGAAAAAACAAGAGACTAGATAATCTAGGCTATCTCAATGATCATGAGAATCTATGAGAACATCACCAGGCGATAAATAAACAGATCGTCATGCAAGGAGTATCATGTGAGGAGGCAACCTGGTGATGAATGTCGCACAGGAAGCTGGCCTGGAGACTTCCTGGAGGTGGCCCGTAGGTGACCTGGGTGCTCAGAGGGGATGGCCTGATGGCGGTGAAGAGGCGGCCTGGACGCCGTTGACTACCTGGTGATGGGGCCTGGCGCCTGGAGGGGCGGCAATAGAGGTCTGATGTCCGGAGAGCCGGAGGGCCGGTCTGAAAAGCCCAGTTGGGTGGCCTGGAGGCGAAGAGCGACTGCCTGAAGGCGAGGGTGTCTGTCGCGTGTCAGAGAAGGAGGAAGGCGCGGATGGCAGCGCAGTACCTGCGCGTGGAGAAAGATCATGGTGGCGGCGCGGGGTGCACGTGGTGGGGTCGTGAGGAGGGAGGCGGATGACTTGGAGGTGCGGGCGGGGTTCCCCTAGGTCTGGTGGTTATGCATGGTGAGGCGGATGGGTGGGGAGAGAGGGGGGGGTGGGAGAGGGGAGAGGAGAGATTAGGTCAGAGCCCCAGTCTAGGACCGTTGCTCTGATACCATGAAGAAAGGAATACTTTGTTATGTTTATTCAAATGGGTCTAGGGGTCCTTATATAGAAAAACCCTAGAAACCCTAGAGAGTACATGGAAGGGAAAAATACAGAACTGCCCCTTACTGGGGTTACAATAAGAAACGTCTCCCAATTACTAACACAAGCATTAGGGAAAAAGAAATAATCTAGCATTGCCTAAGTCGGAGGTGAGAGACAGTCTATCCATTTGAAGTTGAGATTTGTGATCTCAATCATATCAAAATGCATGAGCCACACTACAAGTGGAGAGCATTTTGGCCATCAAGTGTGCCTCAAGATCTATTGGAATGTTGTGGATCTATTGGATTGTTGGGAAGTGATGTTAAAATCCCCCATTAAGAAGCAACTCGGGTAGGTCGTGCAAATGAATTCACCTATCAATACATTCAAATTTGCACACATGGTCTCTAGATCCATAGACATTAACATCTACATAATGAAAGGACATGAAGGAAAATTTGGAAATGATCCCCCTTTCAAAAAATGGAAGAAGTTTTGACAACAACATTGGTCGTGTTCCACTGAGTGAGGAGAGATCCACTTCTACCAGAGATGGTTTACATGTGCACAACCATCCATCAAGAAGGCTATCAATCAAATTTAGTGATGGAGAAGAGGATTTAGTCTCCTAGATGAAAATAATATCTAGCCAATGTTTCCTGAACAAGCATATGATCATATTAACAAAGCATCTATTGGTTTAGTCCTTTTGTGTTTCAAGATCGTATATTAGCATCAATTAAGTAAACAACAATAGGAGTCTGGATAAAGAAGAGATCATAAATAAGTACTAATCGGAAGCTAGAGTCTTCACTGAAGGAATATGGAACCCAATACTTTGTAAAAAATCATCATTAAAGTTTTCTAAAATAAATGAGGTAAGAGGTTATTACTTGGGGCTTGTTTTGTTCAAGGGTTGAGGTGGGTTGGATTGAGGTGGGTTCATAAGTAGGTGTTTGGATGGTTATGAGGATTGGTAGAGGGTTGGAATAAGGAATGTGATGCGATGTCACATTGATATGTGATGGAAATCCAAGTCAGGCATGACCCATGAAAACAAGGGATAAACCGTTTAACCCCAGGGTAACCCAGTATCCAAACGAGCCCTTAGGGTCTTTGCAATCGGAGGGGAGTCCCAACTGCATAATCACCTGAGTGGGACTTTATTGCATAATCCTTGCTAGCAATTGATTCCGTATGGTTTACAGAGAAGATGAAACCATCCAAAACCTCTCCGATGAATCTCAAATTCATCATCTTTATTTATATTAATTATCCATCTATCTTAAACTAATTAATAAATATAACAACTAATTAACTTGATTTAAAATTTAACATCTTGTAAATAATTAAGGTTAATTGATATATACAAATACATACATATTTTCTACATTTAAAGTTTCTTTTATTTTATGTGTTTTTATTATTAAAAATCCTATAAAAATTAGTTTAATATTTTATATATTATATTGTATATTATTCACTAAATAAAATACCAAAAATAATAAAAGATATAAAATAAGTATTTTTATTCATTAAAAATACTTACAAAAACATTGAGTATGTATATATGATGTACTTTAACTTTGAGTTCTACATAAAGTTGTAGATCTTGAAAAATTACACAACTTTCATTCAGAACACTTTTTGTTTTGATGTCATTTATTATTCTATTTTGATTTTTACAAGTTTTATTTCATTTATTAATTTTTTGATTGTGCCACGTGGCCCAATCAAAGGCCACCATGTGGTCAGCCCTTCAATGATACCTGCCTCCATTGTGGACCATCTTATGTTTCTAATCAGGCAACCCTTAATCAATCCAACTATCCTTATTTCTAGCTGCCTGATTTTTTTGGTCAAGTAAATCTCCTCCGTCTGCAAGTGCCTTCTTCTCTACCATCAGATCAATAGATCATACGATAGTTGCATTGTCACCTTCCTCCTGCAGTAGCCTTTGCAAAGGGTTGTGTCCCTTCACCGGGGAAACTTCATCCTTTTTCTCTAGTCGTACCACATGTCCCTTCCTCCTGATTTTGATGTCTCTCCTCTCTCCGTTCGACCCTCATTCATGCCAACCTCCAAGACACGACCATCCTTACGTGACCTATTTGGAGGTAGTTGAAACCACCACCATTCAAGCACCCTGAATCTCCCCTTCACCAAACAAAAACCCCTCTCTGACTAATAGTCACACTATCCGCCCTTATGCGAAGGTTCCCAGAGCTTAGTCTTCTTTCCAGTAATAGTGTGTGAGAGAGGTTGAGAACGATGATGATGAATACCCGCCGACGAGATCCTAGGCACTCTGTCCAAGTTACACTGAGCCTCTCTTGTTGATCTATCTTCAAGGCGTGTCGTCCTTGTGAAGCAAAGACCATGAGCTTTAATTGCTCCATCATAAGCTCCACATTCATCTCCAGGTTGGTCCTCAGTCTTTCCCTCATTATTTCCACATTTTATTCACACTAGTTCACATACTCCCATCTTTATTTGAACTCACATACACATTCACGTTTAATCCAGGTTAATCCAAGACCTTCTCCGACCCCTTCGAATCCATCTTTCCTATTTCCAGAACCTCTTCCCCAACGACCCATTTCATCTTTTTCGCTAAAGAGATGAACCATTTTAGGGATCCACTTTGATAAAGTTCCCAACCCTTCATTCCATTCTATAACACCATCTACATGTACCCCTTGTAGGTACCAAGAATCACTTGATTGGTCAGAATTTCGGCCAAGCTCTGATCTCTGCCCCTGCCTCCGACAACACTTCATCGACTAGCCATTCCATAGGATTCCAACCCTTCATTGAGTGATCATTGTCTTCGCTAGGACCTTGCGAAGGTTTCAAGACTTCCTTAGAGCATAGAGGAGGATGGATGAGGTGCATATCCTTCATCGGGGCATATCCATCTCCACCGTATGAGTCGGAGTAGCTCTCAGTCGAGGAGCAGCATGTGTCATTGGAATAAAATTGCAATCATAATCTCACCCATATAATACGATTCTGGTTATGCAAAACAAGAAATCAAAGAGCAGAAATATTAAACCATTATGGATGTTACAATGGCCCCACTTAATAATAGTTACAACACTAAAGGAAAAAAAAAGATGGCGGGTCCCTACATATAGTATTGTCTAACTCCCCGGAATTTCCATCATCTAAGGAATAATCTCCTATTATCGAAGTTACTGTTGAGAACCGCAAGATAACATCTTTCAGCCCAATCTAAGGAAGGTAAGATAGGCAAGCTACTTATTCCCTAAGAAAAGGGATAGGAAAAATATCTTAGGAGAATTATAAAGAAGCCCTCCTCCAACACCTATTTATCTAAAGGGTAAAGAGAAGAAATGAATAAAAAGGAGAATATATTTTAATTGGATGGTGTAGAAATGTTGTGTTTACACCCCTCAATAGAAAACAATTTTACCCGAGTCACACCTGAAGCAACAACTGCGATCTACGTGGCCCGACTCTGAAGCACGCCCGAGCTGCCTACCGAAGCTACATCCACATGCACCTTAGCATGTGATACTCTTGAATGTTTTACAGATAAGCCCTGCTGGATTCTTTTATTTATACTTCTATCCTCGTACGTGTAAATTTGCATGTAAAACCCTTACAGATTTCCATTATTGCATTTTAGAACCTATATTTGATATTTTTATGTGTTTTGAATTCATGTTTATTTACAAATAAGCCCATGTATTGTACATTTAATAATTTGAGAAATATAGATCCAAATTCAATGATATTAGTCTTTAATTAAATCTTATTAGTTATCTTTGACATTATATGCATGTGTCTCTCAATTGATTGATATACGGTGCATTAAAAATCAGAGAATTATTCCTTTTTTAATCATTGAATTAATTTTTATGAATCAATATTAGTCTTGTTAATTGCTCTACTTGAATACATATTTTGCTTCATTAGAATTTCATTAGGTATAATTATGATTGATCTTATTCACTAATTACCTAATTGATTAATGAGAGTTCATGGAGTAAATGAACAGCTTAATCAAAGACATGCATTAATCAATCTAGCTTGATTCAGATATTTATTTCATCACATTAGAGACAACTTATTTGACTGGATGTATTTAAGTAAGACATAATCATGAGCTTAAGTAGTGAACTAGGTTATTGTATGTAGTGTATTGTGTTGTATAACTTGCATACATTATGTAGCATTTTATTACTTGTTTTAACTTGCATTAAAAGTATGTAAAAAGAATCATGCATTCATTCTGTTATGCATCCTAGACTTAGATATCACTTTAAATCACTTAACCTAGGTGCTTAAGATCTAATTAGATAAACTAATTGCTCGTGTCCTTGTGTTCGACCCTAGGCTTATCTAGTATAAATTAAGCTAAGATTTCTTCACAGAGATACTCAGTTTGGTTCTATTGAAGTGATAATTGATCATATTACAACGATTGATTATTAACATTATTGTTTAGCAATTCATCAGATGATGTTGTTGTTGGGGACACAACATCATTAGTTTGTTTAGTTAGGTTTAGATACATAGTTTAAGCATTGTTAGTGTCATTAAGGTCAACTTGTTGTTTGTTGACTTTGATTTTTGTGTTAACTTTATTGTTTGTACCATTCTCTTCTTATATTTATGCTTATGTGTTATTTTTGCTTATTATCTCTTTGATACTTCTAATCCCAAGCTGTTTTGACATGGTCCGCGGAGCCGAGGCGATTGATGAATAGCCACTCATATGTGTTTATTCTTCTATTTTGTATGTAAATCCCTATCGAAATACATGTAAATATCACTAATTTATAAAATTAACATTCATTATTTATCTGTAAATAATACATCATTATCTGTATGTAAATCCAAAATAAAAGAATAAAGAAAAGGAAAGGAAAATAAATGAAGTATCAAACATGCTAAATGACCCTAAACCTTGAGACCGTGTCAATATTGACTTGGTCGACCATGAATAAAGTAGGAGGAGATAAGGGTCAACACGTTGTATAAAATCCTAATTATTAATACTAAAAGTACTCATTTTTTACACTATTTTTATTTTACACATCCCGAATCATAAAAGGTTTCAACATGAAACTTATACATAAAAGTATATAGAAAAATATAAAATAATTGCTAATAAAAATCATGCACAATGCAACTAGTACACACAGATGAAAAAGCCACAAATCGAACTTCACATATTAATGTCTTCTTCATATGAACTCAAATTGAACCAAACTCACCTACATCGTATTCCAAATTAAATTATCTATCTAATGAATTAATTTCATAAAAACAGAATCAAGATGCAAAAACCGGCTTTCTAGGTACTGTTGTATTATGTATCTGTATATAATAGTCATATATTTTATTCTTTTTATTTTAACACTCCTTTAATTTTTAGAGTAATTATAGATATTATTCAAATATATTAAAAATATAAACACAAATTAGAACCATTAAAAAGGTAGTGAATTAAATAATACATTATAATATAATATAATATGTATACTATACCTATAATTAACATACATGCGTTTATGTATATATGTAAATAAAATCATAAAAATATAATAAAAATATGGAAGTATGTATTTAATTATATTATGCATATATAAAATGTATAAATATGATAATAATTATTAAAAATACATAATAAAATAAAATAAATAAAATATAGGTAAATGTAGCTATATATACACTTGTAAAAGTTAACGCCTAATAAATTAAGTTGTAAAAATAAATAAAAATCATCATAAAGTAGATTGAAAAATAATAAAAAAATTTATTTTTAAATTTTATTTAATAAATTCATTTACTATTTTATATCTTATTTTCTATTAATTTCATTTCTGTTGTGTCTCCTAGCGGGCCCACTTGACCCAATAGAATTTCAGGGAGTGTTGACCCCTCGATCAACACCCAATTCTCACGTGTAGACACCCGTACCTTCTGTAATGCCCCTCTCTTCTCCCTTTTTCACTCCACCTTCCTCAACTCCTTAGAACTCGAGACCACCTCCATCCTACCGCCACAACTACCCTCTTCTATGCCCATATTCTAGCCTCCACTAATGACTCCTCCTTCACATGTAACCATCTTCCCAAGGCCCGCCATTCACCACTTGTATAAAGTCCTCCCTAGACCTTATTTTTGGATTTTGATCCCTTCCTAGGCTCCTATAACCCCTATCTAGAATTGGGAGAGTGAGATGGTGATAAAAGCTCCACCCTCCTGGTGTTGGTGTGGAGGAAGTTGGCTGAGAAGAGCTAATCCAGCTCGCCGAGTGTTATCTCCGACAAAGGTTTTGTTGCTCCTTGGTTTAGTCCAAGTAGACCCGCTAGGTTAGTGAGTTAATCACATTTTTATTCCATAGCACAACTCTAAGTTTAGTTTAGTTGATTTCCTGTTAATTTCATGTATTTTAGTTGAATTGTAGTTCATAGGAATTAGTGCTACGACCACCCTATTCACCGTGGTCCATCATATCTCCGACCCTCCTGACCACCCCACCACTTTCCCATGCACTTCTACACCCTTTCCCTTCATCCATATCAACCCAATCGGCGGATTAGATCTTTGCTCCACCGCTCATCAGAGATCCACCACCCACCTCCATTTTTGTAATCAATTTAATGCCCGGGTCGAAGGGATAGTTCTCGATCCCTAGAACCATTTTTTGAAGGGTAGGGGCTTTGAAGAAGCACCTAAAGCAGGGATTAAATGAAGAACAACACTCCAGGTTAGCCATAGAAGATAGCCATTCCAAGCCTCCTCCAGTGAGGCCTGGACTCATATGAGCCCTCCATCCAACGCACTTTGTTCCCAAGAAGGTGCAGGGCCCATCATCAGCTCGTGAGGTGGCTAACAATGCAAGCAAGATCGAATCAAAGTCAAACATGAGTTATTCTTCATATGTTCTTCCAAAAGGTCCTATCCACCATCGGATGAAGAACCAAGCTCGGTTCTAATCTCAACTGCTCGTTTGAGGCGAACTAGTACGCATCCAGGGCTGTCAGATCTTAAGTAGAGCTACATAGTGCACCTTCAGCCACAAGATGAGGCCCCACATGCCCTGTACGCAGAGGAAAGGGTAATTTATGCCGACACCCTCTCGTATTTTTGTATTTAAAAATATTCCTATAAATATTAAATATAGTGTAATATTTTTAGTAAATGCAAAAGGACCCTGAACTTATTTGTAATTACAATTTAGTACTTTCGCTTCACATGTAGGACCACATGAGGACTGGGAGGACTGAACATATTACATGTATAACCTTGTAATTTAAGATATGTTATTAAATGCATTTAAAGTTTATTGAAATAGTAATCAAGTCCCATTTTCTGTAAATTGTATTTTCTTTTATTTTGTGTATATTAATTATTTGTAGTGCTCTAAAACTGTAGGAAAATTAATATAGATGCTGATATCATGCTTAAGCTCGCATAATTTTTATTTGGTATCTTAGTTAATTTTCCTATATATTAAAAATCTAAAAGGATGCTTTTATTCCCTATCTAGACATAAAAACTATAAAATTAATAAAACTTTTCCAAAAATTCCCAAAACGTATATTAAGTATATTATATTATATTCTACCACATATCCAAAAATCCCTAAAAAATACAAAATATAAAACTTAAAAATCACAAAACCTTAAAAATATTATAAAAACTTGCAAAAATTATTATAAAAATCCAAAAATACTTTTTCTATTTCTATTTTTATATTATATATACTATATATTAAAAATAGTTTTGAGTTAATTACAGATTTTTATATATTTATCAAACTCAAAAGAAACTCAAATAATTAATTTGTGTACTATTTTGCTTTATTTATTACTTTAAAAATATATAAAAATCAGTAAAAATACTATAAAAATTACCAAAAATAGAGTAAAATAAAAAAAACACAAAATATTTTATTTTCTATATTTTGGATATACTTTGACATATTTATATATATCTTAACTATATATACTCTATATTAATTATAATATTTAGAATATCTATATTATTATATATCACTATAGATATTATTTTAAAAATAAAAAAGAAATTAAAAATTTATAAGATTAGAAAGAAAATATAAAATTAAAATTATAAATATACAAAATTAATTACAAAATTATTAAAAATACACAAAAAATAAATATAATTAAAAACTTTTATAAAAACAAGAAAAACAAAATTTAAAAAATATATGTACATTACTATTTAGAAATAGTTAATAATTAACCTACCTCTGTTTACTCCCTGTGTTCGACCTCTACACTACCTAAACATATACACATATATTGTGGAGTTATAATAAATTTTAACTCACTTTGCTTTTCTGATCGCTTATCTATTCGTGGGTTAATTGTTGTTTAATTTAGGGTTGATCGCCATAGTGATTTGGGTTCCAACCTTGTTAGGGACACTTGGTCGATATTTGAGTTAATAAAAGGCGATGTTGCTGGGGAGCAACATGTAGTTTGTACATAGCTATTTATTTTATTTCATCTCTTGCTTTTTATTTTTGTTTAAATAATTTCTTATCTATTCTAATCCATTTCCTCTGTTTTCCTTTATTGCGAGCGCCCGTGGAGCTAGGGTGGTTCTTCTTGGAGATCGATAAACCTAAGTGACATGGAGATTGGCTTCTTCTCCCGTGAAGCCGATAGGAGAGAGAAACAGGAACATGGGGGTTGATTAGATTAGATTAGATTAGATTAGTGTAGTTTTTATTTGGTGAGAAAGTGACTCTATTTTACTAACTGTAATAATACATGACAAGACACTTAACACTTAGACTCTATGGACCCTTTTCATCAGGTGTTTGTTCACCTGGGGGGTCCAATCAGATTTCTCGTATTTTATTTGCCTTTTGTATTTTATCCTCCCTACTTTCTCCTTATTTTCTTTTGTTTCTCTTGTTTTTAGCTTTTTGTTTTTTTCTAGTTTACGTGTTTGCTGATTGAGCCCTTAAATCATTAGGATTGCTTGTTCGGTAATCTATGTCCCAAGCCCTAATATCAGCATGCTCTTATAGTTTCTACGCTTGAACTTAGTCAAATTAAATTGGTTCTTCACACTAATAACAATTCTTGTATCTAGGGTGATTTTAGTGTTGCGTGTTCGTATAGATTATATTTTTTAATTAATGCATGGAGGATCACTTTGAATGTAGAGTGCTCGAGCAAGGTACACATTCTAGCTTTGCATGCATTCATTGATTTTACGCGCATCAACTTTTCCAACTTCTCCCCATGTTTTCTTTGATTTAAATAAATTGAGAATAAAAAATTCATTAGGCGATTATTTGAAAAATACTCAAAAAATTGAAAAAAAAATAAAAAACAAGACTGCTAAATAAACTTTGTCCCTGATTAAAATCTATAATAGACTTCATTATATTGGGTTCATATAGCCCACATTGTCTTCAGATAGACTCCAGACTGAGTGAGGCGGGACCCTTAAGGTTTTGAGCCCAAATCGTAGTCTGTGGCTGCCTTGATTATTGCATGGATCTGTGATAATGCTTCTATCAGTACGTGGGCGAGTAGGGCTAGGTTTTCTTGTAGACTTAGTCTAAATTACTTGACATAGAGGAACTGCAATGGGGGTCCCTGTCTCATCATTCCACATCTGAGTACCACACAAAGGGGAAGTATTTGATTCACTACATCGGCTTCCTCTCTCTATTTCTTTGGCTAAGTAGCGAACCCCCTTCAAAAAGTGTAGACTATTGGTTACAAAGGCAGTGGGAAGTACAAGACACTTTTCTAATAGTACTCACTCGCATATAGGGGTAACGTTAAGGACTAAGATTGATAAGATTTCCAGAAATAATAAATAAAATTTGACAAGATAAAAAGCTGAACTTTCATGGATTCACCTATGTTGAGTTGGTGAACCCAATTGCATTGGTGTTTATTTTGATCTAGTTTGGTCAATGATTACAGTCCCGCGCACTTATGCCTTCTATTTTCACTTATTTGTATCAGTCCTCTTTACTTTGATCATTTGAGCCTTTTTTTCATTTTCTCTTCTCTTTGTCCCTTGTGTATCCCAGTGCTCATTATTACTCTTCCTATCTCTTTTTGTCTCTCAATATGTCGGGTCTTGCATGGCTTAGTCTGGACCTCGTAGATGATAACATTGATTCCACGAACCTGACATCTCCAATAATTCAGGGCAATTCCGAAGAGCTCAGTTTGGACTTTGTGAACCCCTCTCAAGACTCACCATCTTCTTTATGTCAAATAATCCGAAATTACCTTTGTCATGGAATTCCTTCTTTGTGGATGGAGATCGATTTGTCTCCATACACATTTTCCAATCTAATAATGTTCAGAATTTACCCTAATTCAGAACACTTCTCTACATTTTGTGCACAATTCAAATCTGATCAGGATTTATTTCATCATGCATATCCACAGACCAATCATGATTCCATTTCCTCCGAGTCTGATTCAGAGATGGCTCCCAAAGAGAAGGCATGTCAAGTAAAACGGAATGAAGGGAACACGTAGATGCTCGCCTCTATGCAGGTGATTTAGACACAACTGAGTGCACAGGACGAAGCTCAGTCTGCCTTCTAGGAGATGTTATTGGAGATGAGGAGAGATAGAGAGAGAACAAAGGAAGAGGAGGAGAATAAGCACGAGCAGATGGACCCCGTGGAGAGGATGAGGAGGAAGGAAGAGAGGGTCCCAAGTCTACTTTGAAAGAGACTTACAATCTTGGCGCTGGCCAGATGATTGACTGGATTCAGATTCCACCGATCCACGGACACTTTGAGCTAAAGTCACAGCTCTTGTCTCTTCTTCCCTTGTTCCATGGGATCATGGATAAAGAACCCTACATCTATCTTCAGCAGTTTGATCGCATCTGCGGCACCACACACTACCATAACATCCCGCTAGGTCTAGTCAAGATGTCTGCCTTTCCCTTTAGACTTCAGGATAAGGCTCTAGGGATCAATCATTTGGAAAAGGTAATGACGACTTGGGAGGAACTCAAGTTAGAGTTCCTACAGAAATTCTATCCCATGGGTCGGTTGAATTAGATGCGCACCTGCATCTTGAATTTCTCCCAAGGACCCCACGAGTCCATTCATGAAGTCTGGGAGAGTTTCAATGCTTTACAAGAGAAGTGCCCCCACCATGATATATTGAGGACCAGCATTGTCCAACACTTCTTTGGGGGTCTGGCTTAAGAGAGTCAGAGGTTCATCACTGCTGCATGTGGTGGCTCTCATTTTAACAAGTATGAAAATGTAGTCTGGCATATATTTGAAGAAATGGTCAAAAGAGAGGCCACATTGTCTTCATCTCATGCATACCAGAAGCGATTACAGATCTACAACAAGGCCGTCAATATGGCGACATCACATGATGAGGACAGGGATGAGAGATCCAACTTGAGCATCATTGGAAGACACATGTCTAAAGTGTACATAATCGAGAAACGATCACATGATCTTGAGAAACTATCTGTGATCGAACAAAGAAAGAAAAAGCTGGATAAACTCGACCAGATCGCCAGGCAACTGGAATTGTTGGTTAGCAAAATCAGTACCTGTGAGTTTGTGAGCTCACCAGCCGAGACTTATGTTGAGCTGAAAGAGAAAGCACAACCGCAGAGCCAAGGGTAGCCATCGATGATCCAACACGTATATTACATGCAAGCACCTAATCAAGCACCACTGCAGCAGCCACATCAGCAAATGGTTGTCTACCATTCTCAGTCCCAACCTTCTTATTCGAGCCATTTTTCCCACCTCCACCCTAAATTCAGGAGGTGAACGGAATATGAAATAATGATGCAGAGTTGGCTTGTCCAAGCGGGCAGCAGCAGGGCCAAACCTCTACATTCGGTCATACCACCAATCTCATGATGGGAAGTTTGTCCAACATCAACCTCAACACCATCAGTCTCCACTACATGCTCACACATGGAGACAGTTATATCAGCAGCTGACGCACTGCCAACAACAATCGTATCATCATTACCCAATTGCTCGATACAACAATCAATATCCCTCTCCTCCATATTATCAATAATAGTATCTTCCTTAGCATTTTTCACAGAATAATCAGTCACCGTTTCCACACCATTATTCATCTCAGTGTGGTCAACATGTTCAATCGACAGAGGCCACGCATGTGAACCCTGCCTTAGGCTATTTGGTTCAGTTGGTGAAGAGACTAGCCGAGATGAACTAGAAACTCATTGACCTCACTGCCACCAAGACGATCATACCATCACAAGTTGAGGCCAACCCCAACAATTTCAAGCACCATGATCAGGTAGTCACGGATGTGTTCTATGAACCCACAAAGTTAGATATAAATGGTTTCATGTTATCTAATGATGTGACTCTCAGGAGCGGTAGGACCATGCAGCCGTCTATAGTCTCGAAGGGGAAAAATAAAGTTCCAACTAGTGAATCATCATCTTATGCATCAACCAATCAAGCAGCTGGGTCGAGTGACAAAGAAGGAGGAGAAGCCACACCATATCATCTAAAAATACACAAACTCTAGACAATGAAAAATTCCAAAAATAGAACAAGAGCCAAGGCAGAATCGATCCAACCGAGGAGAAAGCCGTCGCGGCAGCTGATCCCATGCCAATCGAAGAATTCGAAGCTTTTGTTTTTACCTTTTCTACTATTTTGAATGACTGCATGCCTTCTAGTCAGTCATATGTAAAGAGTGATCCAGTTGTAAATAAGAACAATGATTTCAATTATGTAAATATTCCTTTTTTAGATAATATGAAAAATTCTTAAAAATAGAAAATTGAAAAGGGATTTTTACCCGGCAGACCCTGAAATCTTTTGCAATTACCGCCACGACCCTCAAAACATCGATATTCCTCTCACGACCCCTTAATCTTGCGCCGTTTGACCTCACGAACCCTCCGTCCGTGTGTCGTCTCCTTCGTAACCTAACCAGAGTGTACAAGGTAACCCTTGTACGACACAATCGCTATGGATGTGCCACGTGCCCTGGGTTGAGGGTTTTGGCGGGAAGCACGGATAAAGAGGGACACGACGCTTCCTCCCCTCCAATTCCACCTCGCGACCATCGATCTCCTCCTCCATTCGCACCCCGTCGACCTCTCCTCTTCATCTCGACGACCTCGACGATCTCTTCCGCTCGACGACCTCGACGACCTCTCCTCTTCATCTCTTCCGCTCGACGACCTCGATGTCTCCCACCCCTTCCTTTCGCACAGCATCGCGTTGGTGGCAACGGAATCTCTTCTTCATTAGGGTTCGACCGAATCAAGGTCCTTTCGCTTTAGGGTTTTATTAGCGCACGGAGAGGATGTTGAACGGGATAGGGTTCTAACTCTTGGTTGCCTTTTTGTTCGACCGAACATGCAGGTCTTGACAATGGGTTGGTTCGGTGGACATGAAGGGATCCTCACCATCTGCGTCAGACATGGAGGGTACTTCAAATGGACGCGAGGAATGAAGGGAGAAAAGTACTTGCTTGGAAGTGAACAGAGGATCGGGATCGATCCAGACACTACCTCTTGGTTTGATCTTATGGAGGCAATCTCTGAGGTGGTACCTTGGGAACCCAAGTGTGCAATCACTTTGAAATATAAGATACCTCACATTAGAGGGAGCAAGTTTGTCGAGATCATGAACGAGAAAGACATGATGGAAATGTTCAATGCACACAACGATGGGTCCGAGATCGAGCTTGTAGTGGAGATGACTGACGTAGAGGCTCTGAGTTACATACAAGCCAAGGAGTTTCTGAGCAAGAAGAATGCAGATCTGATGGATGCGGAGAACCCCGGAGGCTCCGTGGATCCCGTATCGCATGGGGAGAATGCCCGAGGTACCATGGAGCCACAGCCCCAGGATGTGGATAATGGAGGTGCTGGAGCCTCTAAGATGACATTGTCATTTACATACGAGCAGCTGGACTGGAACATGGGTGAGGAAGGAGCCGCGGACAAAGTTTGGAAATGGCTTAATAGTGAAGGAGGGACCGAGTCTCATGGGACAGAGTCTGCTCCTATGGGTGATAGTGGAGCGAAGGTCGCACCTTTGGGTGCTCTAGTGACTGAAGGTGCACCTGTGGAGCCCCATGGGACAGAGGCAGCTGTGGGTTCTCCTGGGACTGAAGGTGCACATGTGGAGTCTCATGAGACAGAGGCAGATGTGGGTGCTCCTGGGGCAGAAGGAGCACCTCTGGAGGCTCATGGGAAAGAGGCAGCTGTAGGTGCTATCGAGAACGAAGGTGCACCTGTGGATGCCATTGGGACAGAGGCAGCTGTGGGTGCTATCGAGAAAGAAGGTGCACCGGTGGAGGCTATTGGGACAGAGGCACCTGTGGAGTGTGGAATCTCTGTTGGAGAAGAACCTTATACCCGCATCAAGCACACAAGAGCGTGTGTAGGTAGAAAGACACCTATTCAGTCCCCATTGAACCGAAGACGCACGAGATCAGGGGCAGGACAGAGGCCCAAGGAGAAGTACCAAGCAGATGCCAATTCTGATTCATCTGATTCCCTTTTCAATGTGGTTGACGCTGATGTCGAGGACAGTGATGAATCAGATGACTTTGATGGCCTTGTCTCCGAGAATAGCTATCATCGTCTTCTCGATTCAGATGTGGATAATGTGACTGACTACGAGGGCCCTGACGCCAATGTCGATATGGATGCTGCATCCTTTGAAGTAGGGGCTGAATTTGAAAGCCAAGAAGCATTCCGATCAACCCTTGCATCTCACTGCATTAGCAAGGAGTTTGCCGCGAAATTCATCAAAAGCGAAAGCACTAGAGTCACAGCAACCTGCAGGGAGGAGGGATGTCCTTGGAGAATACACGCCTCCGTGATTCGAAACAGCAACAGGTTCAAAGTGAGAACTTTGGTGGCTGACCACAGTTGCGCTTCGAACAACCTTGCGGGAAACACAATGGCTGGAAAACGCTGGGTATCACACCAGATTTCGAGATGGGTGGTGCAGAACCCCTCCATCACAGTGAAGCAACTTTCTGATAGGATCTTTGAAGCGTACAAGCTGCGGCTGCCATATATGACCATCTACAAGGGAAAGAGGATGGCATCAGACGCGTTATTTGGGAGCGTTGAGGAATCATATGCAATGATCCCCTCCCTTGTTGCAGAGTTGAAGCGGCGTAATCCAACCAGTGTCATCCATTATTTCTTGGAGGAAGATGACTCCTTCCTTAGATGTTTCATCTCATTCAAAGCTAATAGGGATGGCTACATGTTTGGATGTAGACCTTTCCTGGGGTTGGATGGATGTCACTTAAAGGGGAAGTACTTAGGCACCTTGTTGTCTGCTACTGCACTAGATGCATCAAATGGGCTCTTCCCTGTTGCATTCGCGGTCGTTGAGAACGAGTCCAGCATAACGTGGCACTGGTTCTTGCAGCATTTGACGGAGGCCATCCAATGCGGCGAAGGAGATGGTCTAACTATTATCTCAGATGGTCAAAAGGGGCTGGAGGCTGCGGTGAAAGAAAGATTTCCTAGTGCTGAGCATAGAGCGTGTATGCGACATGTCTACAAGAACTTCAAGGTGAAGTTCCCAGGTTCTGAATTGGAACATATTGTATGGTCAGCAGCTCGAGCTTTTGAGCGAAAGCAATTTCTCCATTGGATGAAAGAACTGCAAAAAGCCAATCCACGAGCTTTTGATTACATGATGGGAATAAACCAGAAGTGGTCGAGGTCCCAATTCTCCACAGCAGCACATTGCCACTACATCACGAACAACCTAAGCGAGTCTTTCAATTCATGGATTAGTGATGCCCGTCATCTGCCAATATGTGATCTAATTGATTGGATTAGACAGAAGATGATGACAACTATCGAAGAGCGGAGAACGAAATGTTCAAAAATGCGTGGAGTCATGGTTTCCACTGCACTGGATTACGTGAGAAACTCCACAAAGAATCTACAGGGGTTCATCGTCAGAAGGTCAAGCGAGAGCAACATAGAGGTGGAATCTCCCAATGCGCGGAATGTATGTGATCTTGCAGCAAAACAATGCACATGTAGGCGATGGCAGGTCACTGGCATGCCGTGCACACATGCTTGTGCAGCCATCTCAAGTTTGCGCAATGTCAATTGGGATGATTACTTATCAAATTACTACACCATAGCACGTTATCGTCGAACCTATGCAGCGTCAATCGCACCTTTGCCTGACAAGTCCTGCTGGACCCCAATCAAATTACACTACAAAGTATTGCCGCCACACTCCATGAGGCCTCCAGGAAGGCCAAAGAAGAACCGAGAGCGAGGGATGAGGAGAAAAAGACCCAACACAAATGCACAAGGTGTGGTTCTTTTGGCCACCATAAAAACACTTGCAAAAATCCAATCAATCCACGAAACATGGCTGTTGATAATGAGCCACAAGGAAGCCAAATGCGGTCTTCCATGGAGGATCTAACTGAGCGAATCGGTACTCAACAGTCCACTACATTGGGAGCCAGAAGGTATGCCACAATCTTTACCCAACGCTCTTATAATTTTGGCAAACTTTTTTGAGAGTGATTGCTCCTTGCAGTGGAGTGGCTATTAGGGCAAAATCCTATCATATGGCCACCAAGAATAAAAGAGACGCTGGTCCAAGCAGGGCCAAGAGGGGTCGCCCAAAGAAAGCGGCTCGAATTGGTAAATTCCATAACGTTTTGAATTTTGATCTTGGAATTCCTTGAGAACAATTTACAAATTTCAGGTGTTCAAGATCAGTGATTAACCACAGTGAAGTTGGAGTTCCACCCCTAACATTTGCAGGTCTGAATGCATGCCAAATTTTAAGATGTTAATTTCCTTTTAAACGAATGTGCATATGATGGGATCTTTTTACTTCCATGTAGGTGTATCGATAGGGAACAACCATTTTTGAGGAACTGTTCGGATGATGCATGGTGAAGCTTCTGAATCTACTGCTTCATCCAGAATGTCTTTTTTTGTTTTACTTGCTGATCACATTTTGTGGGGTTTTTGTCATCAATATGTAACACAAACAATATCTTAGAGTCGCGAATTACTCTGTTGATGATGGTCTTTGTCATCAGTATGGACTTATTATGTAACACAAACAATATTTTGTGGGGTTTTTGTCATCAGTATGGACTTATTATGTTGATGATGGTCTTTTATTGATTTGAGTGGATACTCGTGACTTTACTGTTTGGATTGCATTGCAGGCCAGACTTTTCTTTAGTTTTTGCAGGCAAACTGTATGAACAAGAACACTCCAAGTGTTGATATTGACATCGACCAACACTAAGAAAGAATGGAGCAAGAATGGAGCATACACACATGAACACCAGACTCCCATTGAGGTAATACATATAATTTCTTCCCAATACATTCTACATAAGTTTAGTTGCGAGGAATACAAGTGCACAAGCTGACAGGACCTTGACATGAAAATATATGTTCTTCATTTGGACTCTCATATATGCAACTTCACAATTCATCTTCTTCAACTCTTCGGTCAGCTTTCCTAACTCTTGCAATAGTCTTAACACCATTTTCTTTTCTTCTTGTGAGGTCTCATCATTGGGCGTGTCGTCATCAACCCAATCAAAAAAATCGCAGCTCCGATCAGGACATGTGTAGAATTTCCTACCCTTGCTCCATGGTCGTGACGAGGTTTTCATCGCAGCGAGGTTTCGACATTCACATCGAACGCGATCGTTGCCGGAGATGCTGGAGGCGGAGAGCTGCTCCATCTCATAACCTACAAATAGTGTCAAAAATGTATTTCTGTAATGTAAACATTGGTGTAATAATTGTTGACAAACACATACTTTTCACCACAAATAAATTTTTTTCAAGGTGAACACATACAGTTCTTACCTCCTGGCCGAGTAGCATAAGAAGATGATTTTTTGTTGTCTCCAGCTCCGAGCATAACTTGAACCAACTCTAGCAATATGGCCTTTAAATAAGTTGGTTGCACCTTGGAAATAGCCGTTGGAATTGGTGGGGGAAGGTTAGCACATGCCCCTCAAACGGTCCACAAATGAGGGGTAAAATAGTATCTTCACTCCTCACATAACGGCCGTTACTGCCCTAAGAGACGGATGCAAACCCCAGGGTCTGCCTGTTAAGGGTTAGCAAGATTAAGGGGTCGTGAGAGGAATATCGATGTTTTGAGGGTCGTGGTGGTAATTGCAAAAGATTTCAGGGTCTGCCGGGTAAAAATCCCAATTGAAAAATACATTGTTTGATCCTGCCATCATTGAGATTCTTCAGAATATATTTCTTGAGATGCCTTTGTTGAAAGCAAAGGAATTCATCCCTTTTGTGTAGAAAGGATTGAAAGAAGCATGTGCATAAAGCATCAACCCCATAAAAACAGACGCAATAGGTTAGAGAAACAGATACTCACCATGGCTACTGTAAAAGCGATCAATGTTCTCCTAATAAAGAAGAAAGACAAGAGAGCACCTTTAATCAGATGTGAGATATTTGATCAGATTTTTGAGTGAACTTTGCTTGATAATGGTTAATTCATTAACCTTATGCCCTCCTCATTGCTTCAAGAATTTGGGCTAGGTCCGCTTAAACACACATGCATGATCCTTCAGTTTGTTGATCTATCCATTAAGCGACCTAGAGGTTTATTGGAATATGTTAACGTAACCGTGCATGACATGAAATTCCTAGTCGAATTTGTTATGTTGGACATGGACTCCCCTACGCCATTACTCTAGACCCTGATTATTCTTGATTGGTCGTTCCTTTAAACAACCGAAGCGGTAGTTAATTATGGGCCTAGAAAGATCATGTTCCGCTTCTACAGTAAAAAAGTTACAATGGATATGATCACTAAGCTGAAAGCCACAGAGAGGACATTTGAACAAAGAGAGGAAACACCGCATGTAGAAGACTGTGATGTTATTGAGTGGATCGGAGAACCATGCATTTCACTAATGACATCTTGACACAGGAAATCCTCTTCCCGGAGGAGGATCTGGACAACACGGTCCATTATTGCACCTTTGCCAACTAGGAGACTAGTCTAGAAGCACTGATTGACTTATTCGAAGAATATTCATGCCAAATCGAACAAGAAAATATCATTGCTGATATGTTTGGTACTTAATATCTGATCCAAGAGTGACAGAGGAGAGAATCACCTTATTATACGCAAATCATGCACCAACTAGTTTAGTTTCTTAAGTATCCGACAAGCCAACTCACAATTTACCTGAATTAAAGTATCTTTTGATAGATCTAAAGTATACTTTCATTCCTGGTGAGCCGAAAATGTATCTGGTCATCATCAGTAGTAGATTGACCAAGGATCAAGAATCTTGCTTGCTAGAGATTATAGAGAAAAATCACAAGGCTCTTGGTTGGAATGGTTCTGATCACCAAGGGATAAATTTGTCCTTGTGTTCACACCATATCTTTTTGGAGGATGATTGTAAACCATCCTGTGAATTTCAGAGAAGGTTAAATCCTAATCTTTGGGACGTAGTCATGAAATAGATAATGAAGTGGTTTGAGGTTGTCTTCATTTATCCCATATCTCGAAACGGATAAGGCCATTGCACGTAGTTTCGAAGAAATCTAGGATTACGGTGGTTACAAAAAGATCAAGGAGAGAAGATTGTCGCTTGATTAGCTACTTCATGGCGCATTTGTGTTTATTATTGGTGTCTGAATTCAGAGAAAGAAGGATCACTTTCCTCTGCCTTATATTGATCAAGTGCTTGAGAGGTTGGTAGGGAAAAAGTTCTTTTGCTTCTTAGATGGGTACTCTGGGTACAACCAAGTGGCAATCTCACATGAGGATATATAGAAAACCACTTTCTCTTGTCTATTCAACACTTGTGCTTTCAAGTGGATGCCCTTTGGATTATGTAACACACTAGCTACATTCCAAAGATGCATGTTGGTTGTTTTTGCCGATATGTGGAGTAGCTTTCTCGAGGTTTTCATGGACAATTTATCGATCTATGGTGATAGTTTTTATGCTTATCTTGTACACTTAGACCAAGTACTTATGAGATGTTGTGAAGTCAATTTGGTTCTAGCATGGGAAAAGAGTCACTTCATGGTAACAAAAGGAATTGTGTTGTGCACATGGCATCTCTAAACGAGGCATGGAGGTCGATATGACGAAGGTGGATGTGATTGCGAAACTCGAGTTGCCTCGTACAATGAAAAATATGAGGTCATTTCTGGAGCATGTCAGGTTTTATTGAAGACTTATCAAGGACTTTAGCAAAATCGCCTGGCCACTTGCAAAATTGTCAGGCTTGGATACTTGGATACCGACTTCATTGTTGATCAAAAGGTTCTCCAAACCTTTATACAGTTGAAATAACTTGTCACACAAACACCCGTCCTATAGCTACCAGATTGGTCTCTCCCATTCGCGATCATGACGGATGCATCTAATTTCAATATTGGGCTGTGTTAGGACAAAGAAGAGAAGGATTGCCATATGCCATCCATTATTCCAGCAGAACACTTGATGATGCATAGAAGAACCATACAGTTACAGACCAAGAGCTGTTGGCAGTTGTATTCGCCCTGAAAAAGTTTAGATCCCATCTCCTCGATTCAAAGGTTATTGTTTATAATAACCCCTCTACTATTCGATACCTACAACAAAAGAAGGATGCCAAGTCACGATTACTCATATGGATCCTTCTCCTCCAGGAAATTGATTTAGAGATTAGAGATTAACCTGGAGTTAAGAATGTGCTGGCAGACCATTTGTCTAGAATTGAATGAACATATGCTCCCTTAAGTAGTATACTGACTACAGAAACCTTCATCGATGAATCAATTATTAGTATTTCTTCTCTCCCCTGGTATGCTAATGTTGTGACCCTCAATCTCGAACTGTCGGATCCTCCCATATCCGGATCTGGTTACTCAGCAATAATTTATTCAGCAATCACAACTAACATTCAGAAATAGACTGCAAATAAAAATATTCAGAAGGAAGTATTTCAACACTTTAAAATTCACAAAATAAAATTTACATGATCCATTGTCCCACTACAACCCTTTACATGTACATCAGCTTGAAGGAAATATACATAAATATTACTAACTACCTTACAAAGAAAAGCTATTGTGGCTGGCTGGATGTCTAGTATGTAAGCTGGATGGATTTTTAAAGTCCTTGCGATGGATCACCGATACCTGTTGGGTTTTCCATAAATCATAGGATAAAAATTAGCGAATGCTAAGTAACGAAGAAGAGAAAAGCAAACAAATTGTGTAATTTTTGAAAACTTGTTATCACAAAAAGTTTCATTCCTTCTCATTAATTTAAGTCCTATTCCTTTTCTATTCCACATCAGGGATTCGTCCAAGGGAACTCCACCATTCTTGGACTCCGAAGCTATGGACCCTTCAGGATTGGAGATTGTGTTGATCTTGGTATGCTGCCGCACGTCGCCTCAACCAATCATCCAATACTACCCTGACAATTTCCTTTTCTTTTATTAATTAAGGTCTCAAACCCTCAGCCTGGCAAACAAAGGAGCACACCGTCCTCGAGGACTCGGTTGCTTAAAACCTTAGGAAGACATTTAATTATATAACCTAGCGGCTTTAAATACATGTTCCTCGTGACCCAGCCGCTATTGAACCATTCGTGCCTCCACATGGCACTACCACATCTTACGTCGTTCAACCCGAATATATTGGCTCCCGGTACCACGCGTTGCAAATCATTCATTTTGTGCGCACTTATCATAACAGGGCAACCATGTACCAACTAGATAGGGAAACACCAATACGGGTTCCTTCCGACAAACCTACAGGTTGCATGCCCGACCTGTTGTTCTACTCCCAGTCATCCTTAACATGACTCACGACCCTTTTCAGGAACCAACTTAAAACACATCAATTCCCATGATGTAATTCCTCAATTCAGCCTTATATTTGCATAACCATAAAATACTGAGTATAGACTTACACATATATTAATTCATATATTTATATACTCATAATTATGCTCATTTTAACTTCCATACCCTAACTTTCCAAACTACTGCATCAATCGATGTTTAGACCTTATTTTAGTTGAAGCCACAAAGCAACTTTTCATATTTTCTCAAAAATAATCAAATTAGGGTTCTTCGTAGCAAAGAACATAAATTCAGAAATTTCAACGATCTCATATGAAAACCCAACAGCAAAAGGAAGGATTTCGTTACCTAATCGAGCTCTCTCTCGCATATGCAATGCTTTATCGTGTTTCGTTTTCAGAAAGGATGATTTAAGTATCCTGAAACGATCGGATTTCATTCTCGTGTCAAAAACACTAAGAATGTGTCATGAACGTGAAGAACGAACGAAGAACAAGAAGAATGCGAAGAACACGAAGAACACCAGTAACATATTTTCCATTGAAATTTCAACAGAGTTTCCCCTTATATCGAGATATATTTCTCAGAAAATTTTGGCAGAGTTCCCCCTTATATCGGGACATATTTCTCGGAAAATTTCAGCAGAGTTTCCACTTATATCGGGACATATTTCAAAATAAAAATGAAAAGAGTTTCCTCTATAAAATCAATCGAGAGGAAAACAATAAAGAAACTGAAAGAATATAATTAAACTGCAAGTGATGGAGAATCGGTAGACACCACGCATCTTAGGTGAGTGAATGTGTGATTAATCACAGGGTTCACTGACGTGCACAGCCGCCCGCACCTAAGTAGGGTATTACACGGATTTCTCCATCAAAATAACTATAAAAGCGGAAAAGAAAGAACAACAAGCAATGGAGAATCGGTAGACACCACACGTCTTAGGTGAGTGAATGTGTGACGAATCACAGGGTTCACTGACGTGCACAGCCGCCCGCAGCTAAGTAGGGTGTTACACAAATTTCTCCTCGATCGACAACAGGAAACGAATCAGAAAGAAAGATGAATCAAGAACAAAACTTGGAAGAAAAGAGGATGAATAGAAAGCCTAGCTTATGAAGAAAACTAAGAGAGGATCATACCTTCCTCCTCCTCGTTCTCCCGGCAGCGCTTCGCTAGCGCTCTTTCCCTGCCTCCCACTGCTCCTCCCGTCCTCTCAACCCTAGACCTTGGGTGGTGGTGGTAGTGGAAATCATAGAGAATGAATGGGTAGGGGGTATTTATAGGCTCTAGAAAACCACTAACCATGGTTCAAAAACTATGGTTTAGACCTTAACCATGGTTTAGCGGCCCATGATTTTGGCCCATGGTTTTGGCCAAAACGTATCTCAATCTTGGGGCTTAAGTTAGAATACTCCAGATGATTCTAGATTCGCTAATGACACTTAATTAACACTAGTTGTGATTAACTTTCACTAATCGCAATTTAACTTTCGTAGTTTACGCTTATCTTTTGTTAACTATTAATTAGTGTTGCTAATGATCATTAGCGATTTTTAAACCATCATTAGTTTCTTTAATCACACTTAATTAGTCTTAGTGACAGTCATTATGGGTTAATGACTTCTTAAACCTTCTTACTTCTCTTTCTTCCGAAAATCATAACAAATCGAAACGAAGTCCGATTCACACGAAACAAATTCCGTTGGTTTTCTTTTGACGAGTCGGATCTTATGATATAGGATCCGAGAGATGCTAAGTTCATGGCTTTACAGCTAATATTGTGAACTGTCTTATTTCTGAGAAAGTTTCACAAGATTGGACAAGAGTAAATAAGGATAATCTTTTGTCTGATATCCATTTTTCAGTGAGAAGATCCATACATTTTCATGGAAGGTGTGGATTGCATTTAGCATCGACGCATTCCTCAGGAGGAGTACACCAGTGTCCTCGAGCACTATCATAAGTTTGAATTTAGAGGACACCATTCTTGATACATACTTGCATCGAAAGTATTACAATGTGGCCTCTGGTGGCCTACACTATTCGAGGATGCCGCAACTTATGTGAAAGGTTGCATTGATTGTCAGAAAATGGGAGGAGCCCTTAGTTCTAAAGATTCGATGTCTCTAAGTTTATTCAGATTTTAGGTTTTGTTTATGCTTGAGGTATTGGCTTTATGGGCTCATTTCCTAACATTCAAGTTTTCAAATACATCATGCTTGTAGTTGACTATGTGTGTCACTGGGTGGAAGCTATTCTTGCTGGATCCGTTGATAGTCATACCGTTTGTCACTTCCTCAAGGTAAACATTATTTTTGTGATTTGGTATTCCAAAGATTTTGATTTCTGATGGGGGTTGCCATTTCATTAAAAAAGAAGCCACGAAACTTGTGAAGGCGTATGGCATTGATCATCGTATCATATCTCCTTACCACCCAAAATTTAATGGCTTGGCTAAGTTATCCAATATGGAGATCAAGACAATCATGCAAAAACTTGTTAGGCTGGATAGGAAGAACTAGTCTCAGTTGCTTGACCTAGTTCTATGGGCTTATCAGACTGCCTACAAGTCTCCATTAGGAATGTCTCCCTATCATCTTGTACATGGAAAGTCATGTCATCTACTAGTGTAACTGATTCACAAATCTCTTTGGGTAGTAAACATATGTAATTTGGACTCACAACAAGGTGGTAATAACCTAAAGATTTATCTGAACAGACTCCTAGAATTCTGAGACTACGTATAAAATAATAGCCTAATGTACAAGGAGAAAGTCAAACACTGGCACGACCATCATATAAGAAGAAAGACTTCCGAGCCTGGACAGATGGTGTGGTTATTTGATGATAAGTTGAAGATATTCTCGATAAAACTTAAGAGCAATGGACATGGCCATTCCTAGTAAAAACTGTGTGTGACAATGGAAGTATACTGATATCCGAGTTGTCATCTGAAGCACAATCATTTGTGGTCAACAAACAATTACTGAAGATGTATTTAGAGCATGATGCATTCATGTCCGTTGTCGATTCAATTGAGGTGATTTTTAATGAAGATCTCCCAATCACAACATCAGAAGATTCAGACAATGCTTCCAAAATCATTTTTTATTATATCTTTATTTTCATTCCTTTTTATTCTTTCATTCTTTCGATTTTTTCATTCATCTCATTCATATGTGCTATGCTTAGGATGATCTGATCCTAAGTATGTGGGGGTGAATGTATTTAAGTTGTTCTTCTCTCGCTTGTCTTCTAACTTGTTCATATTCTTTCCTATGCATAGAGATATTTTACTCTAAGTATAGAGGGCGACAAGTCGAGTCGTTGATTTTTGTGAATTCTAATCCTTGATCATCCCTTCTTTGTATACAATCTGCTATACTTTGGATTAATTGATCTTAAGTATAAGGGGGACGACTAACTTCTTATTCATTTAGTGAGTCGTTGTAGTATATGCTTTTTTATACTTAGCACGAGTTATGTCTTCCTTATTGATCTTTGATCACTATGAGGATATAGTTTGAGCTAAGTATTGGGGTCGTATATATGCTTTATATACATTAGCCATAATTTGTACATTCAATTTTTTTTAATAAATATGACTAATATACTACATTGGGTATGGGTATACGAATAAATCAACTGTAAAGAATAGACTCTTGCAAATATGTATAGATTTTTTTGAAAAATCTTTGTAAAATATTTTCAAATCATTTGGAAAATAATGTTTTTGTTAATATTTGTAATTTTTTTGTAAAAAATATTTGTAAAAATGTTTTTGAAAAATCTTTGTAAAATTATTTGCAAAATAAGTTTTCAAATATTTAACAAATGTTTGCAAAAATAGTTTTAAATTATTTTGAAAACCTGGTAGAGAATATCTCTTCAAAAATTCTTCAAATAAAATATGTACCTACTAATATAAAAATTCTTTATATAACTTATAAAGAATTCTTCGTAAACATGTATAAAATATTTGTTAGTATGTGAAGACATTTAATCCACTAATATATTTTCAAAATCTCATAAAAAATTACAAAATCCAAAAAACCCTAAAATTTTGAAAAACGTTATCAAAAATTCATAAAAAATTGCATAACTTTTTGAAAAATTCCACAAAAAGTTCAAAACTAGAAAATTGTTTTCACAGAAATATTTTCTACATTGCATAAACATTTTTTAGAATGATGTGAAAATTGAACAAGTCTAAATAAAGTTTGAAGATTAGAGCTTGGTCTAGACCTTAATCCACTTAATTTCACATGAACCTTATAGGAACTAGAATTAAGACTTTTCATCTTAGAGAGACTTAATTCTTTGAGTCAGCATGTCATCTTAGTTAGCCTAAGTAGAGTATTTCGAAGTGCATACACGACTCTTATTGATAATGACATAACTTGGACACCGCACTCTGCACTTAGCTCAACTTTGAGGAGGTGGTGAGGGCAGGATTCTTTAGCTTGAGGAAGCACATGTGTGGAAACACACATTGTTCCAATAGATAGCCAGTGCCCCCCAACTCGATCCAGTGGCATGGAAGTCTAAAGATAAGATGTTGTGGGTGCAATAAAGCTTCAAAAGAGGGATAGTATACTGGCTTAAGAGGAAACATCCTTATGTAAATGCTATTGTATATAGTATAAAAAATGCAAAATAAAAAACTCCAAAAAGAACATACATATAAAAATCAAAGAAAAATTCAATTCATGTCAAAGTATGTATGAAATAAGCAAGGAATCATATGTCAAAGTCAAAATCTCGTGGTTTCATACATCTAGAGACTTGGCTACACTAGTCAAGCTCCATAGGATATGTGACTACAATGGTCACAATTTATTTTTCTCTCTACCCCCTCTTCTTGATCCGCTTGTACTTGAATTTTGAAGGAAATACCCCGATCCTCGAGGAAAGAGTAGCTAGATTGGAGAATTAGGGTTACCTTGCCAAGGGAGACTATTTCTTGTTATTTCTAACGTGAATTGTGAAGAGCTACATTCACATACATTGTACAAGTGAGACTCATAGTCATAAGGTTTTTCTTGTGAATAAACTTATTCTGACCTGGCTATTGAGGTGACGTGAATAAAGGATTGTGGAACTTGAGGGTTGTTGAGTTTTATATCATATTCCCAATAAGGCTTCGAACACACTAACAATCCAAAGGTCTTAATTATGCTCCAAACTTTGGTTTTGTAAAGATAAGTTTAAAAGTTATTATCATCTTAAGTTTCTTTATTTTCCTTTTCTTTATTTTCTCTCGTACATCACTTATTCTTCTAATAAGTATTTGCTAGGGACTGGCAAAGGTAAGTATAGAGGGATGATAAATAGCCATTCATATACCTTTACTCTTCCATTTTATATTTAAATCCCTACTAAAATACCTATTAATATAACTAGTTTATACAATTTAACATTCATTATTTTTTTCTAAGTAATACATAATTATCTGTATGTAAATCCAAAATACAAGAACAAAGGAAAGTAATAAATGAAGTATCAAAGATACTGAATAAGCCTAAACCTCGAAACCGAGTCTTTATTGACTTGGTCAACCATGAATGAAGTAGAGGGAGATAAGGGTCAACATACTGTACAAAACCCTAATTATTCATACTACAAATATCATTTCTACACTATTTTTTTTATTTTACACAACTCAAATCATAAAGTTTTCAACATGAAACTTGTACATAAAAATAAATGGAAAATTATAAAAATAATTGTTAATAAAAATCATGCACAGTGCAACTTATATACACAGATAAAAAAGTCATAAACCAAATCGCATAGATCAATATCTTCTCCATATGAATTCAATATAACCAAAGTCATCACCATTGTATTCCAAATTAAATTATTTATCTAAGGAGGGTGTTTTCATTAAAAATGGAGTCAAGATGCAAAAGCCAGCTTTCTAGGATACTGTTGTACTAGTATATGTACATAATATTCATATATTTTGTTCTTTGTATTTTAAGACTCCTTGTATTTTTTAAGTAATTATAGATATTATTCAAGAGACAATAAAAATATAAACACATATTAAGACTACTATAAAAGGTAGTGAAATAAATAATAAATTATAATATATAGATATATTATACCTACAATAAACATATATATATATATGTTGATAAAATCATGTAAAATACAATAAAAATAATAGAATATGTATTTAATTATATTATAAATATATAAAATATGTAAATATTATAATAAATGTAAAATAAAAATAAAAATCATAGAATATAGGTAAATGTATATATATATATATAGTTGTAAAAACTAATTCCTAATAAATGAAGTTATAAAAATAAATAAAAATCACCATAAAATTTCTCAAAAAATAAAGAAATTATGTTTTAATTTTTATTAATAAATTCATTTACTATTTTATTTCTTATTTTTTGTTAATTTCATTTCTATTTTGTCTCCTTGCGGGCCTACGTGGCCCAATAGGATTTCAAGGAGTGTTAACCCCCCGGTCAACACCCCTTCCCAACATGCATACACATGTGCCTTCTGCTCTCCCTTTTTCACTCCATCTTCCTCAACTCCTAAGACCTCAGACCACCCCCATCCTGCCGCCACCACTACCCTCTTCCACACCCTTATTCTAGCTTCCAGCAACCACTTCTCCTCCACATGCAACCATCTTCCCAAGTGCTGCCATTCACCACTTGTATAAAGCATGTTGTGTACCTTCTTTTTGGATTTTGTTCCCTTCCTAGCCTCTTGTAACCCTAATCTAGATTTCAACGAATTAGCTGGTGACAGAAGCTTCATCCTCTTGGTGTCTGCGTGGAGAAAGTTAGCCGGGAAGAGCTGATCCACCTCGCCGAGCGTCATCTCCGGTGAAGGTTCAAATGCTCCTTGGTTAAGGCCAAGTAGAGCCACTATGTTAGTGATTTAATCGTATTTTAATTCTATAGCACAACTCTAGCTTTAGTTTGGTCGATTTCCTTTTAATTTTGTGTATTTTAGTTGCATCATAGTTTGCCCGAGCTAGTGCTCTGGCCACCCTGTTCACAATGATTCACCGTGTCTCCGGCCCACCTGAGCACCCCACCACATTCCCCTGCACTTATACACCCTTTCCCTTCATCCATATCAACCCGATCGATGAATCAGATCTTTGTTCCTCCGCTCGTCTGAGATCTTCCATCCACCTCCATTTTCATGCACTCAGTTTCATGTTCGGATCGAGGAGATATCCCTTGAGCCCTAGAATCTTTTTGTGCAAGGTAGAGGCTCTAAAAAATCACCCGGAGTAGGGACTAAATGAAGAACAACTATCCGTGTTACCCATAGAAGAAAGCCAATCCAGGCCTCCTTCGGTGAGTTTTGGACTCATTTGAACCCTCCATCTGATGCGCCTTTCTCTCAGGAAGTTGCAGGGCTCATCAATAGCTCATGAGGTGGCCGACAGTGCAAGCAACACCAGATCAAAGCTCAAACATGAGTTGTTCTTCATCTGTTCCTCCAAAAGCCCTATGTACTATCGAATGAAGAACCATGCCCAGTCCTAATCCCAACCTCTCATTTTAGGCAAACCAGTACGCATCCAAAGATGCCAGATCTTAAGTGGAGCTACGTGGGGCACCCTCAGCCACAACATCAACACCTATGCTCCCCCCACGTAGAGTCAAGGGTAATTTGCATCGACACCCTCTTGCATTTTTGTATTTATAAATAGTCCAGTAAATATTAAAAATAGTGTAATATTTTTACTAAAATGTGTAAAAAGGAACTGAACTTAACTATAATTACAAATTAGTCCTTACACCTCACGTATAGGACCATGTGAGGTGATGTGTATATTACATGTATGCCCTTGTAATTTTGAGACATGTTATTAAATGCATTTAAAGTTTGTTGAAATTATAATCAGGTCCTCTTTTCTGTAAAATTTTATTTTCTTTTATTTTGTGCGTATAAATTATTTTTGTTGTTCTAAAAATTGTAGGAAATTTAATGTATATTCTTGATATCATGCTTAGCTCACGTATTTTTTATTTGGCATTTTAGTTAATTTTCCTATTTATTAAAAACCCAAAAAGATAGTTTTATTCACTTTTTAAATATAAAATCATAAAAATTAGAAAAGCTTTTCCAAAAATTCTCAAAACATCATATTGGTTATATTATACTAGCACACATCCAACAAACCTTAAAAAATATAAATATAAAACTAAAAAATCATAAACCCTAAAAATATTATAAAAATCTGAAATATTATCTAAAAACCCAAAAAATACTTCTTTTCTGATTTTTTGTATTGTATATAATATATATTAAAAATAATTTTGAGTTAATTTGGACTTTTATATATTTATTAAACCCAAAAAAACTCGGATACATAATCTATGCATTGTTCTGTTATATTCATTTCTTTAAAAATATCTAAAAACAGTTAAAATTCTATAAAATTACCAAAAATGGTGAAAATTAGAAAAATCCCAAAAATATTTTTATTTTCTATATTTTATATATTTTTAGCCTATTTATAAATATATATCTATCTTAACTATATATACTCTATATTACTTATAATATCTATAATATATATTAGTATTTATTATTATATATCTTATTTTAAAAATAAAAAAATTAAAATTAGAAAAATTTGAAAGAAAATATAAATCTATAAATTGTAAATATAAAAAATAATTATAAAACAATAAAAATCAATAAAAAATAAATATAATTAAAAACCCACATAAAAACAAGGAAAACAAAAATAAAAAGTATACGTGTACATAATTATTAATTAGAAATGATTAATAATTAACTTACCTCTATTTGCTCTATGTGCTCGACCTTTACACTACCTACACCTATACACATCTATTGTAGAGTTATAATAAATTTTAATTGACTTCACTCTATTAATCGTTTATCTATTCATGGGTTAATTATTGATTGATTTAGGGATTGATCGTCATAGCGATTAGGGTTCCAACCTTGTTAGGGATCCTAGGTCGATCCATGAGTTATTAGCGATCAAATTAAGGAGTAGGCGAGGAGCTCCAGCTGAAAGAGACCAAGCAGCCACATTAAGTTGAAGAAATAATTTAGCTTGTGTTGTTAACTTAATTCAAAACTTTGTAATTATTTATTGTAATAATTGGTAATATTTAATTGCCTATTCCCAATGGCTTTTATTTGAGAGCCCCCATCTGTAATAAGGACTTTTATTAACTCTTGTGTGTGTCGAGATATGTTTCACCCTTTCTGAGGGTGGGGCTTGACTTGAGTGATAGATTTTAGGACCATGCATACAACTCTTAGAGTTTTTATTAGGTCATTTGATCATGTTGACTAAATTAGGTCACACCTTTATCTTAAATAGATTCACTTAAAAATACATGTGTAAACTCATTCTATCTAGCTCAAATATCAATCAAATTCTTCCCGCTAATAGAACTTATGCCTTAGGTAAGGATTTCTTGACTTGCATGCATATAGTATATCTTTTACAATTTAGTCTTGCATCCACATGGAGAGTACCGGGAATCACTATAATTATTACTAAACATGAGCATCAGTGATTGAGTTTTCACTTTGCATTCAGCTTTTCTTGATTCCTACATCTTATTTTATAACTTAGTGTTAAAAAGGAAAAAGGATTTTAACGTTAGGTGTATCTTTCATGTTCTCACATTAAACCAAAGTGATAACCTAGACTCTAAAATCAAGACCGTCAAGCAGGTTGAGATTAATTAAACTTGGAATAAAGATCACATTTTACTATGGGCGAGTAAAGACGTCATTATGCATAGTTACTTATTTTCAGACAAGAGTGGGTGAGGACGTGTCCCTAGGGATAGAGCCTAAATCCCTAGACTTGCCCCCTAAGTCTTCATTTCCGACTCTTGTAAATTTGGAAGCCGCAAAGGCTTGTCTCCGATCTTAGCTTATGTTTTGGTTGTGTAAGCCTGGTTTTTTCTTTAAGTGTGTGATAATAAACCCAACATCCCGGGAAGATTACCTTTTTGGTTAAGAGCTATTGGGAGCAATGATGGGCATAAGGAGATACCTTGTAAGTAACAGACATCAATATTGGACTACCTCCAGCTAAAACCAATAAGATAATATGGCCGGAATCTTATGGACTTCACATGCGAAGTTGATGAATTTAAAGGGTTTGATTTGTGTTTGGATTGTGTGACTAACTCCCGCACATTCAAGTGCAACTCATGGTACATTCATTTCATTGATACAACTATGCTCTCTACATTTCTTTTGACATCGAAGATGAATAGTTGGGGAGAAATTTGTTCGGATTTCGAGAACCTCTCTTTAAACCCTCCAAAGATTATGTATTTCAAGATCCATGAAACTTCACTTCCTAGAGCTCCTTGGACTCATGACCCTCTTGAGTCCATGTTCACTCTCTTATGAGATGGTCATACACCGACCATTCCTTCCCATCTTCCCTTCTCACCGAGGATGACCTTCACTTCAGTGAGCTTAATTTGATTTCAACTTCTTCTCACTTAAACCCATTATCTAATGAAGGTTATTCTGAAGATTCATACACGATGCCTCCCAAGAAGCAAAATGATGATGGGGATCGTGAGGACATGTTGCAACAAATACTTTCTAGGTTGGCCCCTTCAGAACAACAGAACTCTCTCTTTGGAGCATAGATGGGCCAGATAAATGTAGGAGTAGATGCAGCCATGGATACATCTTACAATCTTGTACAATATCAAAATCTGAATTGGTTAATTTTTACCCATCTAGACATATAATATGAGTTGAAGCTGCATTTTCTCATTCTACTGCCAAAGTTTAATGGGAATGCGCACGAGGAGCCATACACATTCTTAAGGGACTTTCAGTTAGTCTGTGATAACCTTAAGCATACTAGGGTTAGCCAAGAATAAATAAGGTTCAATGCCCTTCCTTTTGCTTTGGGAGATAAGGAGGATTATCGGTTGAAGAATCTATGGGTAGCTATAACTGCCTATACACAGTTTAAGGACTTATTTCTAAAGAAGATCTACACTTTGAGTAGGACTAATCAGATGAGGATACGTATCACTAGTTTCTGCCATCTACCAAATGAGTCATTCTGTGACATATGGGAGAGGTTCAAGGATATATTATAGAAGTGTCCTTGCCATGGTATCAAAAATACCATACTGGTTAAGTCACTATACAATGGTCTTAATGTTGAGATGCTTGGTTTAGTGAGTGTTGCCTGTGGAGGCAACTATACTTCATGTGGAGCAGATACTATCCAGAAGGTATTCGAGTAGATGGCTGAAACACGCCGCTCACAGACCACCAACCGAGCATGTATTGAGTCCCCCTCTTTCACTCTTATCCAAAGGGGGCAAGAAGGCTATGGTTGATCTGGCTGAGCACATGATTCCTAACATGGGAATCATTGTAGACAAGTTGACTATGGTCGAGAGGATCAGCAAATGAATGAATGAGTTGGCAAGTTTATCCGAGCTTCCCAAGCAGATGGAGGACTTAGCTGAGAGGGTTTCTAAGATGAAGATATCTGTCGTGACTGCATCTACGGCTCCTATCTACCGAGTGCATCATGTTCTGGAGCACCTAATGTCAGGGCCGCCCTAGACATGGGTAGAGGGCCACTTATTTGCCCAACCTTGCCAGTAGCACCCATCCGTAGAGATAGTATTGGTGGAGCCTCCTCAGGTGTCAGACGTGAATGATGTGTGGTACATATAAGGCCCTACCAACAAACAAGCGAGAATGGGGGATCATCAGCCTTACCGACATCCCCCTACTTTTCACAGCACCAGCTTCGCCTCTACACCCCTTCCTACATAGCCAAGCTTTGGAGCCTTCTACTCCAACAACAGAGGCAACAATACACGTGTCCCCAGCAATATCAATCGGGCCAGCATGGCCCTTTTTTCAGTCCCCCCACAACATCAGCAGTATCAGGGCCAGTCTTCACAATTTTCATTTTCATGTCAGCATGTAAAACCTAGGGAACACCTATGTTCACATCAACATTCTTTTTTGTTAGGTCCTACCAACATCTAGCGACAAATTCTCGAGGATCCTCGTTCCTAAAGGAGAAAGATACATGATGTGCAAGTTGACATCAACTACTTATCCCATTGGTAGGATGAGTGATCTACACCATCTACATACATTCCCACTAGGTTTAGGCTAACCCCAATAGCCTGAACAAGACATAGCAGCAACATCATGATCATGTATACTAATTAGATTCATCTAGATCTGAGCATGAGATAACTCTGTTTGATAATGTAAATCATATTTCACTCAGGAGAAGAAGGACCGTCATCATATCTAATTGGGAAAGGGACATGGAGGAGGACATCTCTGAGGCTCCACTTCAGGAGACCTTAGGGGATGAGGAGGACAAGCATCGTCAAACGCAATGACCCCTTTGTCCGAACACGAGGAGATCATACGAGGACAGAGAGAGGAATAAGAGCACACAATCACAGCATGATGGAGACACAACTTTTGAGTCTGCAGAGGTTCTTGCACCTTTGGCTGAGGAGGATGTAACACCAGCAAACATTCCCCAACATGTAGTAGACAACCATCATTCTAGTTCCAAGTTAAATGTAAAATATTCATGTTTGATGAACTAAGTTTCGGTTAATAAAAATATGTATATTCGGTGTATAACTTTTCTTCTTTATCATCTTCTTCTCAATCTTCAATCCCTTTCCCTCATGCTGTAATGGAAAGAAAGAACATTTTTAAGAGGATTCAAAAAGATGATCCTAAAATGGCATGATTTTGTAATAAAAACACCATGGTTAAGGTGTCATTTGACAAGTACGTTGCTAGTAATCTTGAAATTTTGAAGTACCATATGGTGTGATGCACACCTATAGGGTAAGTAGGAAGAAATCGAGCAATCAAGTGAATACTCATGTTTTAACAGTAGCCATGACTTATTGTATCAAGAATAAATAGCTATCGAGAAAGAAGAGAGATATGGGTGCATATTACGTGGTGAGTCGTCTTGATGACATTACGTTTGCACACACTCTCCTTGAGTGCAATTCTTCAATTAATTATTACCATTAGCCTTGTATGAGAGACTGGATTTAGAACGTCTAAGCAAATCAAGAGCCTTACTCATGTTTCAGACAAGTCCATAAATAGGGATAAGGGTGAAGTTAAGAACATTATCATCTCGATTGCAGGATAAGAATACATGCTGGACTTCACTTTCATTGATATAGAAATCCCCAATCATTGGAGAGACTCTTAGATCTATCTAGGATGACATTTCCTTAGGACCGTTGGAGCTTCTTTTGACTATCATATTGGAATGATGAAGTTCCGTTTTCCATAAGGAGAAGTGGAACTAGAGATGCAGAAGATGAAGCATCAACGCTCAGACTCTGATACCAGCACATATTACTCATCATTTGAGGCAGAATGCAGAGTGTTAGGCACGGTTTTACCATGGAAATGGATCCCAACAATCATGAACAAGTCATATCATCTATAGAGGATAATGTTCGTGATGCATTATGCAAGGTGTTGCTAAGATTCTTAATTTATGCATTATCATACTCCCCAAATGACACAGAGATCCCTTTTTGATATGTCAATTCCATCTTCACAAAATAATCAAGGGGTGAGGATAATGAGTTGAATGCGGCTTTGGCTGAACTACCACATATTTTTGGTGATCTGACTCAAGACATAGCAGAGTTGGTGGCAAGCACAACACAAACATAAACACCTTCATGTAGCACAGAGCCAGATTCAGAAATGGTGTAGCCTGATTTACTCGATGATATAACATTGCCAAAGCTGAACCATTGCCTCCTATACTTAAGTATGCCTTTCTTGTAAGACCCAAGAACATGTTCTTTCATTATTACTTTTAAGCTTACTATAGACATGAGTCTAGGTTGTTTAAAGTCCCAGAGGAGAACCGCAAGGCTATAAGTTAAACAGTGTCGTATCTCGTAGGTATTAAACATGCTCTTTGTTCATACCATATTTTTGTTGAGGATAATGGTAGATCTTCCCACTAATTTTAATGAAGTCTCAATCTGAATCTAAGGGAAGTCATGAAGAAAGAGATTGAGAAATGGTGTGGAGTAGGTTTTGTACACCCCATATTAAACTCCAAATGGGTGGCCCCATTACATGTTGTCCCGAATAAGTCAGGAAGTTAGATGGTCACCAATGAGGACGGGGTAGAGATCGCAACATGAGTACCCATGTCATGGCGTGTCTATGTGGACTACATACGTATAAATGTTGCGACCAAGAAAGATCACTTTCCCTTACCGTTTATAGATCAGATTTTAGAGAGATTAACCGGGAAAGAGTCTCATCCTATAATCAAGTAGCCATCGCCCCTAAAAATCATGAAAAGACCAGGAAAGACCACTTTCACATGTCTATTCATTGCAGATGCATTCAGCATATGCCATTCAGGCTCTTAATGCCCAATACACTTTTCAGCAATGCATGCGTGTTGTATTTTCCAAGATGGTGGGTTATTTCCTGAAGGTCTTCATGGATGATTTCTCAGTTCATGATGATTCATTTGATTCATGTTTTTTGCACTTGGACAGAGTTCTTCAAAGATGTAGAGAGGTGAATCTGGTGCTCTTTTAGGAAAAGAGTCATTTTATGGCTTAGGAAGGTATCGTGTCAGTGCACATAATTTCCAAAAAGGAATGGAGGTTAACCATACCGAAGTGTATGTAATTAAGAAACTTGATCCATCAACCAACGTCAAGTCAATACGATCATTTTTAGGCAATGATGGATTTTAAAGAAGATTTATTCCAGATTTTTCAAAAATAAATCGACCATTGTCTGAGCTCTTAGGAAAACACACAAAGTTCATTGTATATCACATGTGTCTTGTGGCCTTTGAGCTCTTGAAAATAAAGATCATTGAATCGGATCTCTTGCAAGCTCCTGATTGGTCTCTTCTCTTTGAGATCATGATTGATGCTTCGGATTTTATGATAGGAGATGTGTTAGGACAGAGGCGAGAAGGGATATCATTCACAATTCACTACATGAGTAAACTTTTAGATTATGCATAAAAGAAGTATACGGTTGCTGAAATGGAAATGCTCGCAACAATATTTGCCCTAGAGAAGTTCAGATCATATATTTTGGGCTCTAAGGTGACAATTTACACTGATCACACAACTATTCGTTTATAATGGAAAGGAAGGAAGCGAAGGCACATCTTCTTAGGTGGATTTTACTACTCCAGGAGTTTGATTTGGAGATTAAAGCTAAAGCTGGAGTCAAGTGTGGCTGATCATCTATCCTGGATTGAGCTTAAGGATTCCTATGAAATTAAGACAACAAGAGAGACTTTCTCGAACGAGTCAATTTGTGGTATTGATTAATCCCCTTGGTATGACAATATGGTGAACTACCTTGTCTCCAAGCAAGTTCCTCAAGGTTGGTTTAGGAGCAATATTGACCGTCTGAAGTCAGATTCGAGGATATACCATTGGGAGGATTCGTTCCTTTTCTTTGAAGGATTATATTGTGTCTGGAGAAGGTGTATTCCTTAGGAGGAATACCAGACTGTCCTCACTCACCGCCATACTCCGAAGGCATGAGGACACCACTCGAGAAAGTGAACCACATACAAGGTGCTCTAATGTGGATTTTACTAGGCGACCTTATTTAGAGATGCCTTTGAATTTGTAATGTTGTGTTCGATATGTCAATGAATGGGAGGGATTGTTGGATCTAGAGACGAAATGCCCATACAACATGCGATATTATGTGATGTTTTTGATGCATGGGCATTGATTTCATGGGTCCCCCCAACAGCAATGAACATGAGCACATCTTGTTTGCAATGATTATTGATCAATGTAGATGAAGGCTATTCCAACCCGAACCACAAACAACAAGGCTATCTGTAAATTTGTGAAGGACGACATTATTGCTAGGTTCAGGGTCCCCAAGATACTTATTTCAGATGGGGGTAGCCATTTCATGAACCAAAAGATGAAAACGTTGGCCAAGGACTATGAATTTGATCATAGAGTGACTAGTCCTTACAAACCACAATTTAACAACATGGTAGAGGTTTCAAAAAGAGACGTGAAGAGTATTATTCAAAAGTTAGTTCATCATGATAGGAAGAATTGATCCCAGATATTGGACCAAATTTTGTGGGCCTACAAGATGGCTTACAAGATCCCACTTGGAATTTCACCTTTTAAGACAATCAATAGCAACACATGCCATTTGCCTGTTGAATTAGTTCATAAATCTGAATGGGAAATAAAGAAGATAAATTGGAGTTGTAACCCAGGGAAGCTCTGTAGAGACTTGAATCTAAATGAGCTCACAAAGATCTGAAACTGTGTGTATGACAACATTGTGATTTATAAGGATAAAATCAATAAGTAGCATGATCAACACATTAGGCGCAAGAACTTTATCCAGAGACAAAAGGTATAGTTGTTCAACGTGAAGTTAAGGATCTTTCATGGGAAATTAAAGTCAAAATGGACGAGGTCCTATATAGTAAAGGAAGTGCACAATAATGGAAATGTAGAGATATCTAATCTCATAGATGGTGTACGGTCTTTTCTCGGTGAATGGACAACTATTGAAGCATTGTGTTGAATCAAATGATCAGTTAGTCGAAGTTGAGCAGATTGACTTCATGCAGAGCAATTATCAAGATGGCATCTCAAGTGACTCTACATGAAGCCCTAGGAAAAAGATTCAAATTAGAGCAGATTCAACATCTTTGCATATTCACACATTCTTTCTTTCTAACACTTATCCTTCATTTCTTTTACTATTCTTTTGACAATTTTTGGTCCCTTATTTTTTAGATCTTTACTCTTTACTTAGGTTATTTAAAGCCTAAGTATGGGGGGACCTAGACCCCTATTCCGTATATTCCCTTTGTTTCTTCAGCCACTCTCTCAATCCCTTCTCTTTTTTCATTCATCTAAATGCATTGGCTATTTTTCAGCTTAAGTATAGGGGGAGTGAGCCCCAGCTTGATTGTTCTTTTTTCCCTTTATTATTTGGTACCCTCTTCCTTTGTACTTTCTTTATACATTTAGGCTATTTAAAGCCTAAGTTTCGAGGGATCGTACATGTTTCAATTCTCATATAATTCTTTATATCTAGAACAATCTATGTTCTTCATTTCACTTTGTGACATGAGGACATAACACATGCTAGTATAGTGAGGTGTATGTATATATTTCATATATACTTTATCTATATCTCGTACTTCAGAATATTTTCATATTATTATGAACTAAGGGTTTGGGGATTTACAACTGATTTTATAAAATGTTTTGTAAAATATTTTGAAAATCATTTTGAAAATCTTTATACATATGTGATATTATTTTGTAAAATGTTTTACATATTTTTGTAAAAGGGTACAAATTGTCTTGACACATTATTTTTGTATATACTTACAAATTATTTGAAACAAAAACAAAAACTCTCAAGAAATTTATAAAAATCTAATAAGTGGTTTTGTCCCTGACACTTTCACATCACACAAGACTTGTGTAGTTCAAGATACTTGGTTTAGAGTGACACTTGATTTAGAGTTTAACCATTCTTGGTCATTAGGGTCTTAAGACTTAATAACTTAAACTCCCTAATTTGAAAGATATACATGGTATATTGCATGTAGAATCTCTATCCTCAAAAGAATATGACCATCACTACACTTGTACGATTAAATAGTCATTGTGATGAGGAACAAGGATGAGAGGTTTGAGTTTAGACCTGATTTAATGATGCTCAAGGATGGGATAAGATTAATTTTTTCTTCAGGAAATCTGAGTGTCATTACTTTAGCTAGTATGGGAATAAGGTTCTTATACTATCTTGATTAAAACCTAAGTTCTAGCATGTTAAAGCCATTAAAATATTGATCTGTATGCACCAACTTGGTGAAAGAAGTGGAGCTATCCAAAGAGAAAATAAAGAGAAAGGGAACATTTGAAAAGAAAGCTCATACATTCCAAAGGAAAATTCAAAGAGCTTATGTCAATGGCGAGCGCTCTCGACCTTTTCAAAGTGTCCACTTGGACCAAATCAGTTAGACTATATGAGTCGGACGAGCATGATAAATGGGCTCTACATCGTTAGCGTTACAAGTATAGGTGTTCAAGGTATGCTAGATACTCAAAAGAAAAAAGTACAACTGACTCAGAATTCTTGACGGACATAGTGATTGACATTAAAAATACTCATGTGTGTTAAATAAGGTACTCGAGAGTTCCTTGGTCCTATGAGAAGATAAAATAAATGACACAAACCTATATTATCCATACTTGACTATTCCATCTAACATTTTTAAATTTGACAACCAAAGAGACAATAGATGAACTGAGACTCTATTTATTCCGTAGAGTTGATGGTTAGGTCCTAAGGAAGAACTTTTAAACTGGAATCTCAAGCGAAGCATTGACTACACCTATATATGCAGTCCATACTAAATGTCATAACTCACATGTATACGTATATGTATATGTATATGTATATGTATATGTATATGTATATGTATATGTATATGTATATGTATATGTATATGTATATGTATATGTATATGTATGGGTTAAATTAGGCTACACCTTGGGTGTAGTAAATTGGCTACTCCAACCCCCACTTATTTTTTGTTTTTTTGGAAAATGAAAATATGTATATTCATCACTATATACCCTTAACATGTCATTCCAATTTCATCAGAAACAGAGACTCCTATGCCCTCCATCTGAAGGGGGTCAATTTCAGCAACTCTGAGACCGTTAAAATTTGATAGTCTTGAAGGAGGGGATAGAAGTCTCGAATTAAGTCGGATTTTTAATGACACCGTGATGACATATTTTGATCTAAATGTCAATAGATTTCATTTTAGAAAAATAAAAATATACAGGGAAAAAGGGGTGGGAGCATGTAAGTTAGCTACACCCAGGGAGCATACTCCTTTTTCCCTACACACACACACACAAACACACATATATTAAAAGAGAGTGTGATAATTAGGAAAATTGAGTTTCTTTTTGACTAAGATTTGGTTGAATTTAGAGTGTAAGTGACACATACAACTCTTATTGTGAATGTCAAGTCTTATAATTACATGCATAGTCAGATATTCAAGTAATTTATTCATTCTTATTTGCTCAAGGACGAGGGGGTAATGCATTTCATATTCATCATCTTTATTATCCCTCTATCTTAAACTAATCAATCAATTTGACAAAAGATTAACTTGATTTAACATTTAACACCTTGTAAATAATTAAGGTTAATGAATGCATATAAATAGATACATATTTTATATGTTTAAGGTTCTCTTTATTTAATGTGTTTTCATTATAAAAAATCCTATAAGAATTTTAATATATTATAGTAAATTATTCACTAAATAAAAATGCCAAAAAATAATAAAAGAAATAAAATAAGTATTTTTATTCATTAAAAATACTTTCAAAAATATTAAGTATGTATATATGATGTATTTTAACTTTGAGTTCTACATGAAAGTTGTAGATCTTAAACAATTACACAACTTTCATGTAGAACACTTTTTATTTTGACACCATTTATTATTTTATTTTGATTATTACAAGTATTATTTCATTTCTTAATTTTTCGATTTGGCCAACCTCGCCATTCAATGGCACTGGCATCCATTGTGGACCATCTGATTATCCTGATCACACGACCCTTAATCAATCCAACCTACATTGTTTCCAACCACCTAATCTTTTTGATCAAGTAAATCTCCTCCATCTGCAAGTGCCTTCTTCTCTACCATCTGATCGCTAGATCGGACAGTAGTTGTATCATCCCCTTCCTCCTGTAGTTGCCCTTGCGAAGGGTTGTGTACCTTCACCGGGGCAACTTCATCCTATTTCTCTATCATACCATATGTCCCTTACTCCTAATTCCGGTGTCTACATTCTCCATTCGACTCTCATTCACGCCAACATTCAAGACACGACCATCCTCCTCGCGTGGCCTATCTGGAGGTAGTTTAAATCACCTCCATTCAATCGCTCGGAACCTCTCCTTCATCGAACAAAAACCCCTCTCTGACTATCACACTATCCAACCTTGTTCGAAGGTTTCCCAGAGCTTAGTATTCTCCCCAGTCACAGTGAGAGAGAGAGGTTGAGAGTGACAACGATGAATACCCTCCGCCCAGATCCAAGCACTCCGGCCAAGTTGTCACCGTCCTCTCTTGTTGCTTGAGCTACAAGGCTTGTCGTCCTTGTCAAGCAAAGACCAAGAGCTTCAATTGCTGCATCACAGGTGAAATGCCAGAAATATCCGAGGGACTGTCTTGTGATCCATACAAGGCGGGACCACTGAGTGGTTGCAATGACGACTCTCGAAGACCTCTGATAAATTCAACAATTAATCCACAGATGATATATCAATGAATTAAAAGTCCAAGAGTGAGTCAATATTTATTATACCCTATAAATGTGCATATAGTGACAAGCAGAGCAGGGTGTTGAACATGGAGACAAGTTAATTAAGCAGGTATATTATTTATAAATAAATAATGAATAAATAATATACATGTATTTATACAATATCCACTAAATTAATTAACATTTTTTGTGGGTTTTTATTTATATTTTTTAATAATTTTTATATATTTTAATATTTTTAATAAATATATAAGTAATATGTACTATATAAAGTATATATTTATAATATAAGCAGTATATAGTATAATATGTATAATAAATAGATAAAATCAAGAATACCTAAGAGAACAATCCATTTTATTATTAAGGGATTAAAAATATTTTAGGATATTTCTAATAGTTAATAGTAGTATTAATTATATATAGCTATATTATAGGTATATAATACAATATAGGATATTTCAATTATAAATATAGCTAAATATAATAAAAATTGTAGAATGAGATATTTTTATGTTTTTTTTTATATTTTTCTATTTTTTGTAATTTTCTGGTAATTTCTTTACTGATTTTTAGGTATCTTTAAAGTCATAAATACATAAAATCGGGGGTTTTTAAAATAGGCCGAACTGATTTGAGACTTAAAAATAGCAAATCAGTTCAAAATTTCCTAAAACTAATCTTAATATGTGGATAATAATACATATAAAAATACATAATGGAAATTGTTATTTTTGGATTTTTAAAAAATATTTTTCATTTTTAGGGTTAACAACGGTTTACTAATTTTGGGGTTCTTTTTAATATTTTTTGTTATTTTTAGTATGTGGCTATAAAATATTGTAATAAAAATTATGTAATTTTTAGTTAAGGTTTTATAATGTTTTGTATTTTTCGAAGCTAATAGGGAATAAAAGGCTCCTAAACTAAATTTAATAAATAGAAAAATTATTAATGCCAACTCCCAAGACATAACATGAATAAACATGATTTAAGGCACTCAAAATAATTTTTTCAAAATTAAATGAGCACATGAGCTTTTTTAATAAATAGAACAAAATAAATAAAAACTCTAAGCAGCACAAGGACCTAAATGTAATTAAAAATAAACATTTATTTAAAGCATAACAGATCAGAGGAGTTTAAGGGCATAGAAGTAATTTTAGAAACAAAACGTACCCTATCACGTTCCTGACAGGGACTAAAGTGCAATAAAATAAGCTACAAAGGTTCCATTATAATTTGTCCGAAAAAAATTACATTAGAGAACTAATTTTTAATTTAAAACTAATTTAAAAAATACAGAAGGGCCATATGAAAATTACCCAGATCAGTTGAGAGCAGACTGTAGGGGTGGCACCACGTCGACGCCACTTAAGATGATTGCGCAGCTCAGACCCACACCACTTCGCCTCGAAATCAATGGTTGAGATTAGAACTGGGGGGCGCCTTCATCGGACGACATCTGGAGCCTATATAAGAATGAAGAAGAACAAGGGAGCTTCCTTGCTTCGATCGTTGATTTTGTCCACCACCAAGCTCGAATCACCTTGCTGAGGGCCCGACACATTCTTGGGGGAGTCCCGCACCAGCAACAGCTCGTGAATGGCTTCTAGGCCCCAATGATGGGGATCTAAAGGTGCTCCTTGCTCGTGCGACCTGGAGATCCAAAATGATATCAAATCCCCAGCTCCAAGCCTCCTCTTGGGCTACGACCTAGACAAAAGGGTTTGAGGGCTCGAGACGAAGGTCTCGGCCCAAAGTTTGAAGCTTTAAGCTTCGTGGATGGGGATGTCGATGAAGCCCCGACATAGAGGAGAGAAGGAGCTTTGAAAGCTTGATTCCTAGCAGGAACTAGGGCTAATGAATATAGCAGATGGAGAAAGCATCGAGGGTCGATAATGGGGTGAAAATGCATCAAAATGAGTGAGATGCACGATGAATGAAACCTTGAGCTCGAGCTCCAAGTCAACGCTAAGATTGTATTTAATCCTAAAATTTAAACTAACAATGAAAAGTAAAGACTGGAAATGAAAACTACAACTACGATTTATGTAGAAATGACAGGAATGTGCCTCAATTTGGCCTGGGGGCCAAAGAGGGAGGACAACTAGTAGAGCTCCGGGGATGCTTGGATTCTCATCCTCCAAGCTTCCTCCCCGCTGCAAGTCATCTTCACCGGCTTTTTGTCACCAAGCACAGGTCCTAGGTACGAATTGAGGAGCAAAGAAACAACAAAGAGGGATAAAAAACCAAAGTCAAATCTAGGGGGGTATGTATAGGTGAACGATTGGTGAAGTTCGAGGCTCGATTGCATAAGATTGAGTGGGGGTTTGGTGAGGAAGAATGGGTAGGTGAGGAGGATGGATATGGGTACTTGATAGGGTCGAAGAGCTCGAGGAGGAAGGAGTCATGGACAAAGCATGAACATTTGGCGAAGACAAGGTGCCCATGATTTCTGATAGGGCAGCCCTTGGAGTAAGTCCAATTGACCAGAGGTCAATGAAAGAACGCCTATGGTTGGTCCATGTGGACCAACCAGGAAATTCCAAGGCAAAAATACCTTCAAAATGAATATAAAATAATAAATGATTTAATTCATTTTTTATTAAAACATAAGAAAATATTACTAATTTTATGTAGTATTTACTACCTATATTTATTTATTTTTTCAAGGTCATTTATTACAAGTTTTTTTACATGTGTATACATAGGTAAATTGACATGTATTTTGAATTATTAATTTCTATTTTTTACTATATATTTTATTATTTCATAGATGTATTTTTCATATTTTTATTTATTTAATAAATACTTAGGTATTTTTGTTGTATTTTTATGACCTAATTTGTATACATAAATAATTATGTATAGATTCTTTCTAGGTATATATAGGTATATTTCATCTATGTATTGAAGTATATGATGATGGATTTAATTTATTTTTATTATGGATATGAGTTTTAAATAATATTTAAAATTTATAAAAATAAAAGAATTTGATAAATATTAAGAATAAATATATTGAATAAAATATACAAGTATATTGCACAATAGGGGTCCAAAACCTAACTTTTGCATATTAACTCTAAACTAAATGAAAACCACCTTCATTAAATAATCTATTAAAAGTTATATACAATTAGAAGTGATTTTGTTTCATTTTGATAAAATATAGAGAAGATACATGTCTGTGAATTTTTTAGTTTGACTTTTTACTTTGTGTGTTCGGGGCATACCGTGCATTTTTTTTATGAAATCAATGTTGTATTTTTCTTTATATTTTTATCTACATTATTCATATATAGGGTTTTGTCATTTGGGGTGTAAAAATATCTACATTATTTTTATCTACATTATTCTTTATATTAAATAAAATAGGTCCCAAAAAACAATATTTGGGCAATTGAATTAGGATTTTGTACATGGTTTTCTATGTATTTTCTATACAGTTTCTCTACCCTGTCTCCCCCAACTTTATTCCTTGTCGACCAAGTCATCATGATGATTGGGTCTCAAGGTATAGGGTCACTCAAAACCTATGGTGTTTCATTTCTTTTTCTTTTTCTTTTCTTCCTTTATTCTTTAATTTTGGAATTAAATACAATAAAAGTACAATATTTTTTATACAACATTTTGTACACTTTATCAAGTATTTATTTTGACAAATCAATGATATATACATGCATTTATTTTGGGATTTAAGGCCAAAATGAAAGAACAAAGGTGATGAAATGGAGATTCGTCACCCTATATATTTTCTTTTGCTAGTACTAGCCAATACTTATGCATATAAGCGCAGAAAAGAAAAGAAAAAGAAAGAACTTGGATTAATTTTAACTTTCAAACTTATCTTTATAAGATCAAAGTTTGGAGCACAATCGGACCTTTGGAGTCTATGTGTAGTCGGAACCTTAGTTGGGAACCGGACTTGAAAATCAACAACCTTTGAGAATCATAAAACTTTTTCCAAGTCTCATCAAAAGCCTGGTCAGAACAAGTCGACATCATATGCATTCCCTTATGACTATGAGTCTATCTTGTACACTATGCATGATATGTAGCTCTTCTCTGCTGAAGCGGTAGAAATCAGTCTTCTCCGACATGGTGATCCTAATTCCCTAATCCGATAACTCTTTCCTCTAGAAATGGGGTATTCCCTTTTAAGTTCAAGTACAACCGGCTCAAGAATATGAGGTGGATAGAAGGATGGACGGTAGCCAGTGTAGCTACCTATCCTAGGATGCATGACCATTATAGACAAGTCATCCGACTGTAGGCTCACATGGATACTTTGACTTTGAAGGTCAAGCTTGCTTATTGAATATGTACTCCGATAGGAATTGATTTTTCTTTGACTTTCACCCATCTATTTTTTGAGTTTCTGATTTTTATATTTTTTAAATACTATGTACAACAACATTTACATATGGACTTTTTCCTCGTAAGCCAATTGATTATCCCTTTTTGAAGCATTATTGCAACCTACAACTTATGTCATTAGACCTCATGGCTATTGGATCGGGTTGGGGCAAAATAGCCACATATATATGACTTTCGATGTTTCCATTGGCTTGTGTCTCATGCTGGCAATTCCAGCCCTCTACCACTTCAACTGAGGTGAGCAAAGTGACAGGTAAAGGTGTGCCAGCTAGGACACTGTCAACAAGAGTTGTACGTATGTTATGAAATATTCTACTTAGACAGTCAAGATAATACTGAACTAAGTCTCGTGGTCTCAAAGAATTAAGTCTTGAAGAATTGAACCTCGATTCCAGTTCACATAAGGCCTTGTGATTAAGTGGGTTATAATCCAACCAACTTCCAATCTTCGGATTTTATTTAGACCTGTTCAATTGTCATTATCAATTTGAAAAATATAAATGCTATGCATGACACATAAAATATTTTTATAATTCAATTTTTTAGTTTTGAACTTTTTATGGGTTTCGACAAAGTTTTGCAAATTTTTATGCAATTTTGAAATCATTTTGCAAATTTTTATAGCTTTTTGGTTTTGCAAAATTTTTAGTGATTTTCAAAAAACAAAAGAATTTTGGCAAATATTTATGTGCAGATGTTTATGTTGGAGTGCATCTTTTTATTTACAAAAATTTAGGTGAAGGATTTATAAAAGACATTTACAGGTTTATGTACAAGGTTTGTAAATAATTTCTATAGTCCTCAGAGTAATTTGCAAAGATCTTGACAATCACTTTGAAAACTTTATTTTGGAAGCATAATTTGACAAATAATTTTTGCAAATATTTTCAAAAATGAAAAATCATTTTGCAAAGATTTTTCAAACAATATGTATAGATTTTTTAAAGTCTTTTTGCAACCATTTTCAAAACCATTTGCAAATAGATTTTCAAAATAATTTATTCAAATAAGTAAAAGAAATTTTTGCAAACAAAACATTTTTACAAAGGTTTGAAAATATTTTACAAAAACATTTTCAAGACAGTTTTCAAAATATTTTTCAAAAAGATTTTCCAACCATTTTTCAAATATTTTGCAAAATATTTTTAACCGGTTTATTACCCACAATTATAAAGAATTTAATGTGTGTATATTAAATTTTAGTAATTAGCCATATTATTGAAAATATGCAAGTACGGGTTATGGTTAAAATATATACGGTGTATATATGACTCCTCTATACTTAGCTTGAGATATGTCCTCATAGATCAAAGAGAAAATGAAGACCTAACTTGTACTAAGTATATAAAAGTCTATACTACAACGACTGAATAAATAATGAGTCCCCCCATACTTAGGATCAATTTATCATAAGTATAATATGTTTTATTCAACATGGAGGGACGATCAAGGGCGGGAACGAATAAATCATCGGCTCAACACGTCCCCCCATACTTATGATAAAATATCCCTATGTATAGATAGAAAGTCAAGAGTTGAGGGGACATGTAAGGGATCTAAGAATGAATAACCTGAGGGTGCTCATACCCCTATACTTAAGATGAAGCATATCCTAACATATATGAATGAGGTGAGGGCAACACATAAGACAGAATTTGAAGAATGAAAATGAAAAGAAGAAAAGAAAAAAAGAAGAAAAAGATTAACTAATCAAGAATGTTTTTCTATGCCTCGTCTGATTGCACTGATGCTGAGATGTTGAGCTCTTCATGGTAGACCACCTGAACTAAATCAACCATGGACAGGAATGTATCATGTTCAATATAAGGCTTAAGTAACTCTTCGTTGATCACAAATGGTTGTGCGTCAACTGACAGACCGGATATGACGATACTTCCATTGTCATGCACATGCTTCACTATAAAAGGCCTGATCCACTTGCTCTTCAACTTCCCTGGAAATAATTTGTGCTTTGCATCAAACAACCAATCCTTCTAACCCGGTTCGAATGTCTTGCATCAGATGTGCTTGTCCTGCCCCTTCTTGACCTTCTCCTTGTACATCAGGCTATTGTCGTATGCATACTCATGGAATTCGAGAAGTTGATTCAAATCTAGTTTTCTGATCTTTCTTGCCTTCTTGGAATCCAAATTACCGACATTAATTGCCCACAAAGATTTGTGAATAAGTTTTATGGGCAAATGGCATGGCTTCTCGTACACCAGGCGGTAAGGAGACATTTCTAATGGTGACTTGTACGTGGTTCGATAGGTCCAAAGAACCGAATCAAGGACCTGAGACCAATTCTTCCTATCAAGACGCACAAGTTCCTGCAGATTGTCTTTATCACCCTATTTGAACATTCAGCCAGGTCATTATATTGTATGTGGTACGGAGAGGTGACACGATGATCAATGCAAAATTCCTGTGTCAGCTTCTTCACATCTCTGTTGGTGAAATGCTACCCCATCGGATATCAGAATTTTGGAGATCTTGAAACTCGCGATGATGTTTTCATTCAGAAATCGGTAGATGGTGCGACTGTCGGCGGCACGGGTTGGTATACCCTCCACCCAACTACTGACGTAATCACCAATTAGCATAATATACTCATAGCCCTAACTATTGGGAATGGGTCCATGAAATCAATGCCCCATACATCAAATACGTTTATGATCTGAATGTGTTCAAGGGCATTATATTTCTTATTCCTATTATTTTGCCCATCTTCTGACAATCAGTACAATGTTTGATGAAGTTTTCTACATCTTTGAAGAGAGTTGGCCACCAGAGGTCGTATTGGAGTACTTTAGTTGCCGTACACTTTCCAGAGCGGTGTCCTCGTGATTCTATGGCATGGTAATGTTTGAGGACACTTTGGACTTCCTCTTGAGGAATGCATCTCCTCCATATGCATTCTACCCCCTCACGAAAGAAATAAGGATCCTCCCACTGATAAAAAATGAATATCTGATAGAAATTTATGGACTTTCAACTTTGACCAATCTTGTGGAGTTCTCTTGGACACAAGATAGTTCACAATATCGACGATCTAGAGGAGCGAGGTGACTGACAGAATCGCTTCATCTGGGAAGGTTTCTGTAATTAGCAATTAGCTCTACTTAGGAGTGTCTGGCTCTAATAATCTTGACAAATGATCTTCCACCACCTTTTTAACTCCAGGTTTGTCAGGGATTTTAAGATCGAATTATTAGAGCAGAAGGATCCATCTGATGAGTCTTGATTTGGCATCTTTCTTGGCTTGCAAGTATTTGATGGTAGAATGGTATGTATACATGATCACTTTAGATCCAAGGAGATGGGATCTAAATTTCTCCACAACTAAGATGACTATTAGCAACTCTTTTTCGGTGATAATGTAGTTTTTCTGAGCTTCATTTAGAGTCATGCTAGCATAGTGAATTGGAAATGGTAAATCGTCTCTTCATTGTCCAAGAATCGCTCCAATGGCATAGTCAAAAGCATCTGTCGTGATCTCAAATGGGAGAGACCAATCTGGAGGTTAAGAACAGGGGCATGAGTTATCAATTCTTTTAGAGATTTGAATGCTTGGAGGACTCTCTCATCAACATTAAAATCAACCTCCTTGCCTAGAATCATAGTCAGCAATCGGGCAATTTTACTGAAATCTTTGATGAATCGTCGATAGAAACCGACGGGTCCAAGGAATGATCGGACTTGCTTCAGATTTGTAGGTGGTTCAAGTTTTGAAATGGCATCCACCTTCGCTGGATCAACCTCTATGCCACGTTTGGATATGACATGGCCTATCACGATCCCTTTGGTCACCATGACATGGATCTTTTTCCAAGAAAGCACTAGGTTCACTTCACATCATCTCTTCAAGACTCGATCTAAATAAGATAGGAACTGATCGAAATTATCTCTGTAGACCAAGAAAGCATCCATGAAATCATCAAGAAAACTTACAACCATATCTGTGAATACAACCAACATGCATCGCTGGAATGTCACTGGAACATTACACAAACTATACGGCAATCGGCGGAAGGCGTAAGTCCCAAATGGACATGTGAAGGTTGTTTTCTCTTGACTTCAAGAGATATAGCAACTTGGTTGTTACCAGAGTATCCTTCCAAGAAACAAAAGTATTCCTTCGACACCAGTCTTTCAAATATTGGTCAATGAAGGGTAGCAGAAAATGGTCCTTCTTGGCCGCTAGATTCAGTTGTCTGTAATCCACACAGACGTGCCAAGATGTTGGCACTCTAGTTGTGATCTCCTCTCCTTTATCATTCTTTACCACGGTGATCCCTAATTTCTTTGGCAGAACATGTAGAGGACTCACCCATTTCAAGTCGGAGATGGGATATATGAATCTCGCATTACACTGTTTCGTGATTTTGTTCATCACAACCTCTTGGAGATTTGGATTTAATCTACGCTGGAACTCTTGGGATGGCTTGTTGTCCTCTTCAAGGTATATGTGATGCAGGCATAATGAAGGGTTGATCCCATGGAGATCTGAAATTTTCCAGCCTATGGCCTTGCGATTCTTGTCCTATGTCAACTAAGAATTGATGATCACTTGTAACATTTTTTGTGTATCTGTAAGGAAGACATATTTCATGTTTGTTGGAAGTGGCTTAAGCTTAGACATGATATGATTAAGCTCGACGAATTTAGCTACTGTGCAGGGCGATAGTGTCGGATTTTTCAACTGTATTGTGTCCACCATTGGCACTATAGGATCCGCATTCAATGCGGCACAAAATTCTTCAACCACAAAATCTTGTTCACAATTTTTTTCAATGATTTATTCCTGCTCTGCCAAGGAAAGGTGGCCAAAGATGTATCTTTAGGTAACTCGGCAAAAATCTCATCATCAAGGGCATCTGGGAACTCGACTATGTTATCCACCGGTTCCTTTGTGGAGAGGAATTCATGGATTTCGATATCATCCATAAACATATTTGTATCGTGGATTTCAATGAGAAAGTCATAGTCTTCTGTTTGATGTTCTGGTGGCTTGCTCTCGTCTGATGGAGACTCAATTGGTTTTGGCACTTGAATCGTCTCAATATGCACCTTGTCGTTGTTGGAACGGAAGGTGATCTACCCGGTGCCATTGTCTACCGCTTATTCAGTTGTTCAAAAGAAATGCCGTCCAAGGATTATCAGGGTATGCAAAAGAGGAGACGAGGTGTCCATGTCGAGTACAATGAAGTTTACAGGGAATTGCATTCCTTAAATGGTGACGATGACATACTCCAAAATTCCTCAGGACCGCTTGATTTAAGTATCTACGAATTGCATAATCATTATTGTAGACTTAAGCGGTCCCAACCCAAATTCTTTGAGCAGAGAAGTAGGCATCAGGTTGATTGACGATCTGTTCTCAAGAAGTGTTCGATTGAACTCCTGGTCAACCATCTGATATATGACTAGAGGATCTCCCATGTCCTTTTTAGTCAGGAGATTGCTGATTGCGTTCACAATGGCCACGATAAGAATATGTTCCACATTTCTTTCACGAGCTTTGTGCAACTCTGTAACATCCAAATTTCAACCAAAATCGAACCCAACCAGATTACGGTCTGATTAACCCAATAAAGTTATCAGACAACATTAGATAACCTAAATCGACCAATTAATCATAAATCAAAAGTCATTCGGACAAAATCGACCAAAAATCAGTCGCTTCGTAGTACGCACCCTGAAAAAGCCGCAACGCAAATTCGGAAACCACAAAATAAACCGAGACCATCATTAAATCCGATTCGACGAAACAAGACCAACGCAATCAACCGTTCGTCAATCGGAGGTCGTTTGATATTTTTAAATCACAAAATTAAATCTTAAACAAAAACCGTATCCGAAAATTTCAGGTATTCAAAACCCGATCGGAAGTATATCAACATTATACACATATCGATCGTCGTTCAGAGACGATCATATCGAGATATTGTACGTCAAAATCCGAGGCCCGAGGTGCTCGTATGGTCGATTTTTAAGTATATCAAATAAAGAGATTTTTTGAAAAAAAATAATATATAATAAAAATATTTTTAGTAGCAGACAGTACTGTAATAGCCAAATTCCAGCTGTTAAAAAAAATTATAACTTGTCTATTGTAGCAGTTACAGCAAACTACAAATGGCTGGGGTTCCTTTCCACTTGGCAAATGTTTACATTCCATTCTTAGTTATATAAGCCATCTCCCTTTCCCATTCCAGCCGTATTCCCCCTTTCCTCTTCCCATTTTCTCCCAAAAGCCCCAATTTCCTTCCAGCCAAAGACCAAATCTTCCTCCTCCATATCTTGCTGGGAAGCTGCTGTTGGAGAGCTCCCTTCTCATATGGTTGTTGCTTGTAGAAAATTCTGCATGTGGTAGCAGCTCCTATTACTTCAAGTTGTAGATCAAATCTCCATTTTTAGAGATTTAGAAGGTACATCCAAACCTCCTATTGCTGCCTTGCATGCTCTCTCAACACACTTTGACCAATTCATGTTCTAAGTTCTCTGAAATCAGCCACTGCATGCTGTAGATTTGGGTCAAACTGCGTCTCAAAATTTTGGAACTAATGTACATCCCTCCATTCTCTCTGCTGCCATTCATGTGGTCCTAAAACTTAATTCAAGACCTATTTCTAAAAGCTCTTAGTTTTCAAATTTAACAACGTAAATTTTCAGTAAAATTGCAACTAAAATTCCATGCACAATCTGAGTTCAAGCCAAATTTTTTTATAAAAGGTGGAGATCAGCAATTTGTGTGACATATCTATCTTCTTATATATATATATATATATATGCTTGTTTTTTTGGGTGATGTGCTTTATACAATATAAATTGAAAACTTATAAAACATTTATAAGTTCACAACCTGCATAACTCATGCGAAAAAGATAATGGAGAAGTTTAACAAAAATATTTAGTTTATAATATGATATGCCTTCTAGTTATATGCAGTTAATAAACAATTTGAATATGGCTTTGTTGATTAATTAAAATGAAATGTTGACTTGATGAATTTCTTATTATATGAAAGAAAGATTCAACGCCACTCTAGCAAGCTTACTAAATATAGCTCTCCTATCTTGATACTTATATTGACTAAAGTAGTAAAATGATAAGATCTTCTAGTTTTTGTTTTTGAAATTTCATCAACGTTATTTTATCACTCTGCGAATTGTCTGAGATACAAACCCAACCATCAGTGATACACATTTTCTCAGAAATAAGAATTTGTACTGTTGAGAATTGACAGCAACTAACAAATATCAGTCTCTTAAAAAAATCATGGTCCTTTAATTATTAGTCCAGCGACCTGTATCCATGGCATCCTGCCAATTGGGATAAGGGCCTAGCGGATAATGCTATTAATAAGAACAAGTGGTACAGTTTCAGGGATTAGTTGGTAAAAAACAAATTATATGTTTTGTAAAAGAAAAAAAATTCTCCATTTCTTAGGGTAGCAACATTAACCCTACCTCCGCCAGTCGGTTAATAATGTTTATACTCTACTCTGTAAGTCTCTAAATTATATTACTTAAAATTTTCCTTACAGTTTCCTTTTGACCGTACAAGGATAAATGTCTTAACTCATGAACCCAAGTTAATAAGAAGTAGCCTAGCATTTCTAAATCAATTAAGAAAAACAATGATCCTTCGTAAATTGTGTCTGAAATAACAAAAATAACGATCCAAGATAGATTTGATCGGAGGCAATGAATACATTGAGAGGACTTTACTTAAAATATATCTGTATCAGGTAGAAAAATACCGATGGTTTCATATAAGTTATATATTTCCACTTATCGGATTACCAAAAGCAAAGTTGATAGCTTAAATGAGTAGTCAAACAAGTGAAGAACCACATATAAATCATGTCGGTCTCGATGATCCTTACACCTGACCGTACGAGGGCGCAGTGACCCTCAATTGGGTGGGAGATAGGAAGCTCAGTTTGGGCAGCGGCCGCTAGTGCGCGGGTATAGGATCCTAGTCCCTTCAAGGCTTTTACGCGAGCTCGCAGTGTTTTTACGCCTCGTTGGGATCCTGACTTGAGACCAGTTCCGCTGACCTTCTGTTTTAGGATACCCAGGCGGGAGATCCTCGGTTTCAGTTTTTCGTACGAGGTCGGTTGCCCGTTACCGGTCGGGCTGTTTTTCTAGAGTGACTTTTCCGGAGAGTCTCTCTCACCCGTCTCAGTGGCATAGTTTTGGAGTAGACCTATCCCTTTATTGGACCGCACTTCCAATTAGAGGGCGAGACAGAAAAGCTATTTGTAGGCTTCCTCACCGCTTGAGTTTACTTCGCCAACAAACTTGGTGATTCAATATCTAGATCATCCATACATATCTACATCATCTGGAGTTATATCTGAAACAATTGAAGTTAAGAATTGGTGAAGTTACGATCAAAAGTTGTGATTGATAGGAAATGACTATTCACTAGACTTAAGAATCTAAATAAATCAAGAAATCTTTCCAATCTCAAACTTTTCCATCATCACTCACAAGCATGATCTCTAAGAAATTGATATATATGCTTACACTCATACATTCATGAATATTCAATTATAATATAAATATGTCATACGTGGGAAATGATAGGTTATGGGGCAATCATTAGAGACGCTTACAAACAACCTGAATACCTTTTTACTTAGCAAGTAGATGTAAATTGTGCTTGTTCCACCTTTCTACTTGCTCTCTTTTGCACATAATAAATTACTTGTCATTTATTTTTAAACTACGGATTTGTATTCACGTTTGCGGCTCCGTTTCTTTCCTAAACATGTTTTGACAGGCAAACAGCCTGCTGTTCAGTAGCTGTTCATGCTTACAGGAGACAGGGTATACACCATACAGTAATGTTTATTTTGTTTCAATTTTTGGCTTGATTAATTATGTATAATGCTTCTCTTCTGTTCAGTCAGATTTTTTGGGATATTGTATGTACTAGCAGACACTGTACACGATGTAAAATTATATGGAAATTAATGAAATGAAATTTTGGTGCCATATGTCTCTAGTAGCTTGTGGTTATGATTGTGGATGTGAATGTCATGTGGAAATATAACCGCGCGAAAATTTTTCCCTATTTTATGTGGCTTTTGCGATCTCATGTGAATGAAATGTCGTGAAAGTTACTTAAACGGGTACCTGGATCTTAAGGGGTTCACAATTTGGTATCAGAGCAGTGGTACCCCGATACGCACATTCGCAGTATTTCAATTCCGATCGCATTAAGTTCTCGAATAACGACAGTCTTCCGACTTGTCGTAAGTCCGAGAAGGGAAATATGACATTCATATTTAACCAACACAGATGTCACCAATTTCATTAATTTACATATTATATCCCAAGAAGAGAAAAAGCATATATCATAATATCTGCAAACAATTAATTTTATGACTAATAGATGATTCTCATGCAGAGCCATGGGCATCCCGACCAGGGTAGGAGGTGACTGACTAGTTGGCACGCATACTGACTACCCTCACCGACCTCCAGCAGCAGCAGGATGCTATGCGAGGTCAGCAGGAGCAGATATTGGCCCAGCAGACTGAGATTGCTGACAGACATACCGACATAGAGATGAGGTTTGAGGATCTATCGGATTTCACGTACCATCCATCACAGGATGGAACACGGCAGGATCAACACCAGTCTGTTGAGGTAGAGCAGCCTCATCCTGATGATCCACTTGAGGAGATACCTGAGCATGGAGCAGATGATGCAGACTTTGACAGAGAGCAGGACCCTGTGGACTTAGCAGACGAGGGTGCACACGAGTATTCAGCTATTCACAAGAACCAGTCCGTTTTCACATCCTACCAGCGGCCCAACATACCCTTGTTCGAGGGCACAGGTTCAACAGATGTTGCTGAGCAATGGCTGAAGAGAGTGATGAAGGTGCTCAGGATGACTCGCGTGCCACGAGACACGTGGCTATCTTTCATGGAGTACTCACTTACAGACTTTGTTGAGAGATGGTGGGATGCCGTAGTATTTGAGTTAGGCTGAGAGCCTACATGGGATGATTTCGAGACGAAGTTCAGAGCCCACTTCTTTTCTCCGATGTGGGAGGAGTCCCAGTGCTGACTTTTTACAGAGCTTCGTCAGGGACAGATGACAGCCAGAGATTATTTTATCCGTTACACAGAGCTGTCATGACATACACGAGCAGCTGGCGCATTTCCAGAGGAGAATCTGGAAAAGTTCATTAGCGGCATACGAGAGGAAGTGCAGGAGAAGCTGGTTGAACTACACATCACATCCATCTCTGAGGCTACCGATGCTGTGGAGAAGTTCGAGGACATTAGAGGGAGACGTTTCGAGAGCTCGTCTAGAGCAGCGCCTAGACCGCGACGATCTTTTGGACTGATACATCGACCGTTTCAGCAGCAGAGGGCAGACAGACGGTTCCAACCTACAGGTTCGTCCTTTATAGGCAGTGATCGCTCTTGTCCATCGACTACTTTAGGAGGAGCACTCGTCGGACGTGGCACAGAGTCCGCTCGACCATCTGGGTCGCAACGAGCAGACAAACCACCTGTCGGACCAGCCCGGAGCACAGATATAGTCACTCAACCTACCAGGCCAGTCCGATGTTATCGATGTCACGAGTGGGGACATTATCGATCACAGTGCCCACAGGTTTCTGGTGAGCCTCAGCCACAGCCTTCACAGTCGCAGCCTCAGGCACAATGCTCAGGGAGTTTCCGTGGCAGGAACTCCAACTTCAGGTGACTGCAGCAGAGATAGACGCAGAGTGTAGTAGGTTCCAGTGCCGCACCAGTCAAGCAGGGGCAGTTACATGCAGTTACTGAGGAGCATGCACGTTCAGCCGCTACTGTGGTGAAAGGTATGGTCTCAGTCTTAGGTCGACCTTTTCATGTTCTATTTGATTCTGGTACGACGCATTCTTTTCTTGCTTCGAGGTTCCTTGCTTCTTTAGGTAGAGTCACAGAGACTCTTTCTTCCACATATCACATTCGATGGTCAGGTGGCCAGTTGTTTATCATTTCCCTGATAGTCAGGCACTTGCCCATACTGATTGGTGGTCACGAGATGATCGCAGATTGTCTACTTCTACAGCTTGATGAGTTTGACTTGATTTTGAGCATGGATTGGTTATCTGTTCATCATGCACTTGTTGATTGCTTTAGGAAGACTGTTGTCTTCAGGATTCCAGATCTACCCGAGTTTGCTTTTGAGGGTACTGTACATGACTCCACCATGGAGTACATTTCAGTGTTGCGAGTCCAGCGACTTGTTGATCAGGGTTGTGACTCATACCTTGCATTTGTTTGGGAGGTATCTGATCAGGAGCCGATGACACATGATATCCGCATAGTATCTGAATACCCAGATGTATTCCCTGATGAATTACCGGGATTACCTCCTGAGAGAGAGATCGATTTCGAGATCACATTGCTGCCAGATACACAGCCGATCTCTATGGCACCATATCGCATGGCACCAGCTGAGTTGAGGGAGCTGAAGGTGCAGTTGCAGGAGTTACTTGACATGGGATTCGTGAGGCCGAGCACTTCACCTTGAGGTGCTCCAGTCCTGTTTGTCAAGGAGAAGGATGGATCCTTGAGGTTATGCATTGATTACAGGCATCTGAATAAGAGAACGGTGAAGAACCGTTATCCTTTGCCACGCATAGATGATTTGTTCGACCAGCTCCAGGGATCTTCGGTATTCTTGAAGATCGATCTTCGCTCAGGCTACCATCAGTTGAGGATTCACGAGTCGGATATTTTGAAGACAGCCTTCAGGACTCGCTATGGACACTACAACTTTGTGGTGATGTCGTTTGGGCTCACCAATGCACCTACGGCTTTCATGGATATGATGAATCGGATCTTACGTCCATACTTGGACAAGTTTGTAGTGGTGTTCATTGATGATGTACTCATTTACTCACAGAATGAATGGGATCATGCGAATGATATACAGATTATCTTAGATACATTGCGGGAGCACAAGCTATATGCCAAGTTGAGCAAGTGTGAGTTCTGGTTATCCCAGGTCTCATTTCTCGGGCATATCATTTCTGGAGCAGGCATTGTAGTTGATCCTACGAAGATAGATGCACTTATGTCTTGGGATCAGCCCAGGACTGTCACGCAGATTCAGAGCTTCCATGGGCTAGCAGGTTATTACAAATGCTTCGTCAGCGGATTTTCATGAATTGTTCGCCCTCGGATACGGTTGATGCAGAAGGGAGTTCCATTCAATTGGGACGATTCATGTGAGCAGGCCTTCCAGACACTGAAGGACAGGTTGACTACAACGCCTATTCTTTCTCTTCCTTCAGGCACTCAAGACTATGCAGTCTACACAGATGCATCTGGAGAAGGTATGGGAGTAGTACTGATGCAGAGAGGATAGGTGATTGCTTACGCATCACGACGGTTGAGGCCGCATGAGCAGAACTACCCCACACACGACTTAGAGTTGGCGGCAGTTGTCTTTACCTTGAAGATCTGGCGCCACTATCTATATGGGGTGAACTTTGAGATTTTACGGATCACAAGAGTCTGAAGTACATCTTTGATCAGAAGGAGCTGAATATGAGGTAGCGCAGATGGCTCGAACTGCTAAAGGATTATGATTGCACGATCTCTTACCATCCCGGTAAGGGAAACGTGGTGGCTGATGCACTTAGAAGGAAAGCGCATGCAGAGGGTACGGTGAACTGGCTATATACGTGGGATACGCTTGCAGCTTTGAGCGATTGGCATCATCAGGAGAGCGCATCCATTTCTACCGTCGTGCCTCCTCGATACAGCAGCCTTTGGGATCGTATTGTACAGGGTCAGAAGACAGATCCTTGGATCTGAGATAGATACATGCGTGCCATCAAGGACGAATTTAATGACTTTGTTGTGATGGAGATTATTTTATAGAAGGCAGGACGAGTCGTTCTACCCAATGACGAGCAGCTTCGTAGAGACATACTTGATGAGGCACATAGTTCACAGTTATCTATCCATCCAGACAACATGAAAATGTAGCGTGATCTGCGTCGACATTTTTGGTGGGATGGAATGAAGCGCGATGTGGCGCAGCATGTCAGCAGATGCATGACCTGTCAGATGGTCAAGGCCGAGCACAGAACACCACCAGGATTACTGCAATCTCTTCCCATTCCCGAGTGGAAATGGGAGCATTTCTATGGATTTTGTCACAGGTCTGCCAAAGACACCAGGTGGCCATGATTCCATTTGGGTCGTTGTTGATAGATTGACCAAGTCAGCCCATTTAATACCTGTCAACACGACTTACACTCCATCCAGATTAGCCAAGCTCTATGTACAGAACATCACCAGGCTACATGGTATACCACGAGAGGTGGTGTCTGACAGGGATTCGAGATTTACATCACATTATTGGCACCAGTTCATGTCAGCACTACAGACAGAGCTGAGGGTGAGTTCTGCATATCATCCGCAGACAGATGGGCAGAGTGAGCACACCATTGAGACGCTCAAGGATTTGCTTCGCTCTTGCACTTTGGAGTGGAAAGGGTCCTGGAAGGACCATCTGCCGTTAGTAGAGTTCACGTACAACAACAGCTATCACTCCAGTACTGACATGGCACCATTCGAAGCCCTATACAGGCAGAGATGCCTCACACCTCTCAGTTGGCATGAGGTAGGTGATCATGCTTTATTATCCGTAGATCTCGTGGAGGAGAATGCGAGAGCTGTTGATCTTGTGAGACGGAGGCTTCTGATGGCACAGAGACGCCAGAAGAGCTATACAGACCATCGGAGAAGAAACTTGGAGTTCCAGGTAATCCAATTCTTTTCTTTTAATTTACTCAAATATGACTAATATATGTTCAACTTAATTTTATACTAAATGATATTCCTGTAAAATTATAGGTGGGAGATTGGGTATTTCACCGTGTATCTCCCATGAAGGGAGTGTAGAGATTCGTTGTTCATGGCAAGTTAACGCCACGATATGTTGGACCTTTTGAGATTCTGGCTAGAGTTGGGAAGGTTGCTTACCGAGTAGCTCTTCCTCCACATCTTTCTGCTATTCACGATGTTTTTCATGTATCCAACTTGAGGAAGTATGTGCACGATCCTCGACACATTATCAGTTACGAGAATCTCGATGTAGAGTCGGATCTGATTTATGAGGAGAAGCCGGTGCAGATACTTTACCATGCTATGAAGAAGCTTCGCAGCAAAGAGATTTCATTGGTCAAGGTTTTATGGGACCGTCACGGAGTCGAAGAGGCGACATGGGAAACCGAAGCCGACATGCAAGAACGATGCCTGCAACTTTTCTGAGGTAATAAGCAAAACAAGCTTTTGTAATTATATATATGTTCAAATATATGGCTTGTTTTCTCTTGAGGTTTTTATGGGTTCAAAACCCTTTGAAGTTTTTATAGACATATGAAATTCAAACAAGACACCTAATAGCCTTAATTCGAGTCTCGAGGACGAGACTCCCTTTGAGGTTTTTATATTTGTAACATCCGAATTTCAACCAAAATCGAACCCATCCCAATTAAGGTCTGATTAACCCAATAAAGTTATCTGACAACGTTAGATAACATAAATCGATCAATTAATCATAAATCAAAAGTCATTCAGATGAAATCGACCAAAAATCGGTCGCTTCGTAGTGCACGTCGTGAAAAAGCCGCGACGCAAATTCGGAAACCGCAAAATAAATCGAGACCATCATTAGATCCGATTCGACGAAACAAGACCAACGGAATAGACAGTTCGTCAATCGGAGGTCGTTTGATATTTTTAAATCACAAAATTTAATCTTAAACAAAAACCGTATCCGAAAATTTCGGGTATTCAAAACCCGACGGAAGTATATCAACATTATACTCATATCGATCGTCGTTCAAAGACGATCACATCGAGATATTGTGCGTCAAAATCCGAGGCCCGAGGTGCTCGTACGGTCGATTTTTAAGTATATCAAATAAAGAGTTTTTTTGAAAAAAAATATATATAATAAAAATATTTTCAGTAGCTGACAGTACTATAATAGCCAAATTCCAGCCGTTAAAAAAATTATAACTTGTCTACTGGTTCCTTTCCACTTGGCAAATGTTTACATTCCATTCTTGGTTATATAAGCCCTCTCCCTTTCCCATTCCAGCCGTATTCCCCCTTTCCTCTTCCCGTTTTCTCCCAAAAGCCCCAATTTCCTTCCAGCCAAAGACCAAATCTTCCTCCTCCATATCTTGCTGGGAAGCTGCTGTTGGAGAGCTCCCTTCTCAAATGGTTGTTGCTTGTGGAAAATTCTGCATTTGGTAGCAGCTCCTATTACTTCAAGTTGTAGATCAAATCTCCATTTTTAGAGATTTAGAAGGTACATCCAAACCTCCTATTGCTGCCTTGTATGCTCTTTCAACACACTTTGACCAATTCATGTTCTAAATTCTCTGAAATCAGCCACTGCATGCTGTAGATTTGGGTCAAATTGCATCTCAAAATTTAGGAACTAATGTACATCCCTCCATTCTCTCTGCTGCCATTCATGTGGTCCTAAAACGTAATTCAAGACCTATTTCTTAAAGCTCTTGGTTTTCAAATTTAAAAATGTAAATTTTCAGTAAAATTGCAACTAAAATTCCATGCGCAATCTGAGTTCAAGCCAAATTTTTTTTATAAAAGCTGGAGATCAGCAATTTGTGTGACATATCTATCTTCTTAAATATATATATCTATATATATGCTTGTTTTTTTTGAGTGGTGTGCTGTATACAAATATAAATTCGAAACTTATAAAATATTTATAAGTTCACAACCTGCCTAACTCATGCAAAAAAGATAATGGAGAAGTTTAACAAAAATATTTAGTTTATAATATGATATGCCTTCTAGTTATATGCAGTTAATAATAGTTATATGCAGTTAATAAACAATTTGAATTTGGCTTTGTTGATTATTAAAATGAAATGTTGACTTGATGAATTTCTTATTGTATGAAAGAAAGATTCAACGCCACTCTAGCAAGCTTATTAAATATAGCTCTGCTATCTTGGTACTTATATTGACTAAAGTAGTAAAATGATAAGATCTTCTAGTTTTGTTTTTGAAATTTCATCAACGTTATTTTATCACTCTGCGAATTGTCTGAGATACAAACCAATCATCAGTGATACACATTTTCTCAGAAATAAGAATTTGTACTGTTGAGAATTGAGAGCAACTAACAAATATCAGTCTCTTAGAAAATCATAGTCCTTTAATTATTAGTCCAGCGACTTGTATCCGTGGCATCCTGCCAATTGGGATAAGGGCCTAGCGGATAATGCTATTAATAAGAACTAGTTGTACACTAGTGGTACAGTTTCAGGGATTAGTTGGTAAAAAACAAATTATATGTTTTGTAAAAGAAAAAAAAATCTCCATCTCTTAGGGTAGCAACATTAACCCTACCACCGTCAGTCGATTAATAATGTTTACACTCTACTCTGTAAGTCTCTAAATTATATTACCTAAATTTTTCCTTACAGTTTCCTTTTGACCCTACAAGGATAAATGTCTTAACTCGTGAACCCAAGTTAATCAGAAGTAGCCTAGCATTTCTAAATCAATTAAGAAAAACAATGATCCTTCGTAAATTGTGTCTGAAATAATAAAAATAACGACCCAAGATAGATTTGATTGGAGGCAGTGAATACATTGAGAGGACTTTACTTAAAATATATCTGTATCAGGTACAAAAATACCGATGGTTTCATATAAGTTATATCTTTCCACTTATTGGATTACCAAAAGCAAAGTTGATAGCTTAAATGAGTTAGTCAAACAAGTGAAGAACCAGAGAGCATATAAATCATGTCGGTCTCAGTGATCCTTACACCTGACCGTACGAGGGCGCGGTGACCCTCAACTGGGCGGGAGATAGGAAGCCCAGTTTGGGCAGCGGCCGCTTAGTGTGCGGGTCTAGGATCCGAGTCCCTTCACGGTTTTTACGCGAGCTCGCAGTATTTTTACGCCTCATTGGGATCCTGACTTTAGACCAGTTCCGCTGACCCTCTGTTTTAGGATACCCAGGCGGGGGATCTTCGGTTTCAGTTTTTCGTACGAGCTCGATTGCCCGTTACCGGTCGGGCTGTTTTTCTAGAGTGACTTTTCCGGAGAGTCTCTCTCACCCATCTCAGTGGCGTAGTTTTGGAGTAGACCTATCCCTCTATTGGACCGCACTTCCAATTAGAGGGCGAAACGGAAGAGCCATTTGTAGGCTTCCTCACCGCTTGAGTTTAGTTCGCCAACAGACTTGGCGATTCTATATCTAGATCATCCATATCTATATCTACATCATCTGGAGTTATATCTGAAACAATTGAAGTTAAGAATTGGTGAAGTTACGATCAAAAGTTGTGATTGATAGGAAATGACTATTCACTAGACCTAAGAATCTAAATAAATCAAGAAATCTTTCCAATCTCAAACTTTTGCATCATCACTCACAAGCATGATCTCTGAAGAAATTGATATATATGCTTACACTCATACATTCATGAATATTCAACTACAATATAAATATGTCATATGTGGGAAATGTTGGGTTATGGGGCAATCATTAGAGACGCTTACAAACAACTTGAATACGTTTTTACTTACGCAAGTAGATGTAAATTGTACTTGTTCCACCTTTCTACTTGCTCTCTTTTGCACATAATAAATTACTTGTCATTTATTTTTAAACTACGGATTTGTATTCACATTTGTGACTCCGTTTCTTTCCTAAACATATTTTGGCAGGCAAACAGCATGTTGTTCAGTAGTTGTTCATGCTTCTAGAAGATAGGGTATACACCAGACAGTATGGTTTTTTTGTTTCAGTTTTTGTCTTGATTAATTATGTATAATGCTTCTCTTCTGTTTAGTCAGACTTTTTGGGATATTGTATGTACTAGCAGACATTGTACATGATGTAAAATTATATGGAAATTAATGAAATGAAATTTTGGTGCCATGTGTCTCTAGTAGCTTGTGGTTATGATTGTGGATGTGAATGTCATGTGGAAATATAACCGCGCGAAAAATTTTCCATGTTTTTATGTGGTTTGTGCGATCTCATGTGAATGAAATGCCGCGAAAGTTGCTTAAACGGGTACCCGGATCCTAAGGGGTTCACAAACTCTCTCTTTGGAGTACATGCTTCTTTCAACCCTTTATTGATGTTAGGCATGTACTTGATGGCTTTGAGCAGGGGCATTTCAATAACAAGATTCTGAGTAATCTCGACCACATTAGGATTAGACAAGGAAGTTTTTAAATTTCTATTTTTTTGGATTTTCTCAAAGCATATGGAAAAGGAATATTTACAGAACCAAAAGTAGAAATATTGTTCTTATTTACATCAAAATCTATGCCACATCAGAATGTACAAATGAATGATTGAAATGAGCAGGGCCATCCAAGAAAGGTGGGCATCCAAAATCTGCAAGCGAGGGTCCATTGGTTGGTATCAGGGTGGCTGCGGGTGCAGTCTCCTTGATGGATGGCGCGGTGGTGCTTCGACCGCTGTTGTTGGTGCTGTCTTTTTATTATTCTTTATTTTAAATATTTTTTTGGTATTTTCTTTTTGGTGCTTCTCCACCGTCTTCTTCTTCTTCCTCACTTGGCCCAGATGCTGGATCAGCTGCAAAAGAGGATGATTCACCAGGTGAAGCTTTATTCTTCCCCTTCATGGTGGTAGTCGACCGCAAGGTCCTACCGCTCCTGAGAGTGACAACATTATATAAAGATAAATCATGCATAACTAACTATGTTAGACTGGAGAGCATCACAGACTACCTACTCTTTCTCCCTAAAGTTATTGGGGATGGCCTCCATCTGTGTCGAAATAGGAGTTTTGGCGACAGTAAGGTCATCGAGCTTCTGGCTCATTTCAGCAAGGCTCTTTACTAACTGAGCCAAGCAATCCAAGGCGGGGTTCACAAGAGAAGCCTCGAATGGTTCATCGTGCTGACCACGCTGATACTGGGAATGGTGTAGAGTCTGCGAGTGGGAATGTTGATTATAGTACTGGGGAGAAGGATGGTACTGATGATGCTGCTGAGGAGGGTATTGGTAAGGCACAATTGAGTAATGTTGATTCCGTTGTTGCTTGCGGTACTACAGCCATTGATACCGGTTTTATCTCCAATTACCATGGTATGGAGGAGACTATTGGTTGTGTTGAGGCTAGTTATGGACAAATCTCCCTCTTTATGGTTGAGGGAATGGGTGATTGCCTGTAGACTGGACATGCTGTTGTCTACTAAGATGGACCAATTGTGCATCGTTACTCTGCATGCCATTCACCTCTTGAATGAGAGGTGGTGGAGGAGAGCATGAATCATGGATGATCTGGAGCTCAAGCTGGTATACCACAAGTTGTTGCTGCGGCTGCTGAGGTGATGTAGGTTCTGTGGCTTCACATAGTAAACGAGCTGAACCACCAGTTGTAAGGGACTCTGCTGATGAGGCTGAGGCAATGAGGGCTCCTTCGTCTCAGCAGGAGTCGATACCGATGTAAATACGGACCGGTAGACCCTGATGGTACTCACCAACAACTCCAACTACTTGGTGATCTGATCTAATTTGTCCATATGTTGCATCCTCTATTCGATCACAAAAAGCTTCTCAAGATCATGTGATTGCTTCTCAATAATATCCACCTTGGATAGGTGGCTCCCTATGATGCTCAGATTGGAGCTCCCGTCCCTATCCGGATCATGGGATGCCTCCATATGAACTAACTTCTGAAGATTGTGGGGATGACACTGATATGCACGTGACGAAGATAAGGCGACCTCTCTTTCGACCATTTCCTCGAAAATCTGCCAGACGGCGTCCTCGTCCTTGTTGAAATGCGAACCACAACATGTGGCATCCACGATCTTTTAACTTTCAATTGTCAGTCCTTCAAAGAAATGTTGAACCAGGCTGGTCCTAGGAATGTCATGATGGGGACATTTCTTGTCAGTCCTCCCAAGAAATGTTGGACCAGGCCAGTCCTAGGAATGTCATGATGGGGACATTTCTCCTGTATTTTGTAGACCTCTCCCAATCCTCATGAATGGATTTGTGAGTGGCTTGGGTGAAGTTGGCTATGCGATCACGAATCTGATTCAACTTCCCGAGAGGGAAAAATTTATGCAAGAAGGCTGACTTTAACTCCTCCTAGGTAGTGACGACTTTCCCAAGATGATTGATCTAGTGGAGTGACTTGTCCTGAAGGCTGAAAGGAAAGGCCATCATTTTGACTACGCATAACGGTATGTTAGTTTAGTGAATTGTACCACAGATGCATGCGAGCTGCTGCATATGGATATAAGTTCCTCATTCGTGTTTCCATAGAAGGTCAATAGAAGCACCAAGAGTTGAGGCTTCAACTCGAAGTGTGCATGGATCGTAGGGATTTGAATCCACCTGGTCATCTGGCCCACTCTAGGGTTGTAGGTCTCCTTGAGCGTGGTCTAGGGCCTCTCTGCTCGGGCTTCATCTGTTGGGCCTACACGGCCTCCATCTGCTCTCTCTTCTTCTCTTCCTCCTCCTCCTCTTCCTCCTCCTCCTGGGTTCTCTCCTTCTCCTCAGATCAGGCATGTCTTGGAAGGTGACCTGGGACAATACCTAGTCGGTGAGCTGTTGTTGTATCTCTTGAATGGAAGAGAGAAGCTGGGCATTCACGGACTGACTGGACCTGCTCTGACTGCGGAGGATGCTGGTGTCCCTTTTTCTTGTGGGAACCATCTCTGCATCTTTCTCTGAATCTAAATCTGAGAGAATTTCAAGCTCCAGATCAGGCTTGTGATCTGCATAAGGCATGATGCCCCGATCAGTCTGAATAAAAGTACCAGATGTAGAGAATCAGTATGTGTTAAGGTCAACACAGAACTTTATTAAGGATGGCGATGTGTATGGAGTGAAATCATTTACCATAAAAAGATGGGTAGAGTTTGGGACAAGAGTGATCCCAGATTATTAAAGAAGGCAGGGAGTCTGGAGACCAGTTTGTAGATTTTGAACCGAGTTCTCATGAATTGACCAGAATTATTAGAGAAGGCAAGCACATGGAATCGATGTTGGTGTCAGCGGAGTCTCGACCAAGCCATCCATGAGTCACCATCTCGAAGTTGAAGAGGGAGACCGAGAATGAATGAAAGATATAATGTCAAACAAGGAATAAATTGAGTGCAAAATAGTGGAAGGCTCGAAGCTAGCGGTGGTCACATGAGGAGTAAGACAGAGGAAAGAAAAATGGCACAAAGTGTGCGGGAGTTGATATTTGCACTTTAACTAAAATCAAACAAACATGAAATAAGTTTGGGTTCACCAAGGTGAAGCCATAAGCGTTCGACTATTTTTATCTTTTCAATTTTATTTTTGTTATTCAAGCAAGATCTTATAACAAGTTTTTATGAGATCTATCCCTATAAGAGTGTGTGTACTGCTAGGAAAGCTCCTCGTACTTCTTCCACCTCCTTTGTAAAATGTGATCTGCGCACTTTGAGGTCCTTGATCTTGTTTCTGGCGGCTACTCAACCAAAAGAAATAGATGAGGAAGTCAATAGGTGAAATCAATACTTCCCCCACAAGTGAGGTTCTCAGACGCAAATCGATGAGACAAACACACCCATGAAGGTGTGGCCTAAGCTCAATACTTCAGACCAAGTCGGATGCTCCACACAAGGCGGGAGCATCATCGTTGACCGGGCCCTACTCGGTCACATACGATATAAGCACCAATACTTCACCAACTTAGGTGATAATCAAGGCTGCCACATATCGGGTTTTGGACTCTAATCCTTAGGGATTGCCCTTACGGTCTGGAAGGTACCTGAAAAAAATGAGGGCTTTAATGAACCCAAAACAATGATGTCCATTACAATTTTTATTAAGGTCAAAGTTCTATTAGCATTCTCCATATTTTAATTTTTGGGTTTCCAATTTTTGAGTATTTTTTAGAGCAAGCTGCCTAACATTTTTTGTATTTTTCCTTTAACCTTAATATGTGCAAAAATAGAGGGAGAAGGTAGAAAAGCAATGCAAGTGGACACGGGGGTGGAAATCTCACTCTCATATCAGATGATGCATGCAAAGTAAGGAGACTTACAATGCTTCCTTACTCTCTCCCATGTGTGATGCAAAACAGAATATATAAACATATACTATATGCACTGTATACAAAGTGAGAAAACTCCCTAAACAGTAATTCCTATTATCAGGAAGAACCAATGCTAATCACTCAAAAATGGGTCCAAGTGTTCGATCTTGGAGACTCCTCGGTGCCCGCTACAAGGGGTCCTACAATCATTGTGTGGAGTCTCTCATTACACACGGTTCCAAATTTGAATAATTAGCAATTACTTGACTAAGTCCAAGCGTAGTAAACTATAGACACATGCTTCTATTAGGGTTATGGACCTAGCTTATCGATGCAAACAATCCTATATCTAGGGGCTCGATTACATAAAACAAAGGAAAATAAAGGTGGAAAGCTCAAAAGGCGTGAAACAAAATAAAATAAAAGCGATAGAAAACATGAAGAACCGCAACGAGGCCCCCATGTGAAAAGACGCCCGGGCACTAGTCCTCGCTAAGTGTGGTAGTGCCCAAATTATTACAATTTAATTTAAAAAAATATAAAATCTCTCTCATACAAAAATGAAAATAAAAACTAAGGCAGGGCTACTCTTCTCCTGCTTTCTCTGCTCCTCTCTCTTGCTCTCTCCTGGTTGGCTCGCAAGAGAAGGCCAACCTCCTCGCGACATGGGTGCATCTACCTCCTATGAGATGACCATCGCCACACGGTCCCTAGGTTCAGGAAAGCGGTATGCGTATGCGTTCGGACTGGTCACTGAATACTGTGCGGGGTATATGCGGTTCTAAGCGATTTTCTAATTTTTAATTTAAAAATAAAAAATATCTATGAATAACATTACCACTGAGCTTATGTATCTAAGTGGAGTTAAAGAAGATCTAAGAAAAACGGTTCATGTTAGATGGGTGTGTATATATACTTTTAATTGCCTCATATTTAATCACAAAAAATATTTACCATAAAAACTTTACATTATATGATTCATAATAACAAAACTTCAATACACATACATGCACTACATGAGCAAAACCTCAATCGGCATATATAAAAAATATTCGACGATACATTGTATATACTCGTGAAAATAATACATGAGAAAAACATAAAACATTGCATACACATAATGGTATAATGCATTGCAATTGTATATAAATGCATGTCATATTCTAACAACTGAATGAAGAGGCAAAGTTACGGAATTAAGGACCTGAATGAGAAGATTGAAAAGTTGGAGCTGCTGGAGCATTATGCGGGGCATATGTGGGGACTGCGCATAATGCACTGATTCAAGTAATCGATGCGGTCTACATGCCGCACGGGCATATGCGGCCTGTGCGGCCGATTTAGTGAACAGTGCGCGGTCCCTTGCAAGAAAGATTAATAAAGAAATATGGATGAGAACAATCAAATGATTATCAAAAGGGTTTTTATCACTTGTGCCCCTCCGAGATATCGCAATTTCAGTTATGCTCCTATCTTTTTGGTAATATCAGTTGTGCCCCTCACTTCTTGCTAATCTATCACTTGTGCCCCTCGGGTTAGTGACCGTCCATAACCAACATAAACGGACGTTAACTTCAAGGACACAAATGGAATTAAATTAAAAAAGGATTGAAAAGTCCTCCTCCTCCCTCGTTTTCTTCCTCCCTTCTCTTCCTCCTCTCCCATCTTCTTCCTCTTCCTCCACCTCTTCCTCCCTTCTCTTCCTCCTCCATAGCTCCTCCCTCCTCCTCCTTGAGCTCTCTTGCAGCCTTCCCCGAGCCTTCGGCTCCACCCACGTGCCTCGCCTCCGTCCCCATCCTCCTCCGCCCCCGCACCTCCCCCCTCCACCCCCTGCACATCCCCTCTGCCCCCGGACTCACCCCCCCCCCCCCCGCACCTCCCTTCCGCTACCAGCACCTCCCTCCACCCACCGCTCCTGCGCCCCCAGGCCCCGTGCCTCCTGCCATGCCTCCTCCCCCCGCCCCCAGGCCCCGCGCCCCTGCGACTCCGTGCCTCTTGCCCTGCCTCCTCCTCCCGCCCCTGCGCCCCCAGGCCCCACGCCCCCGTGACTCCTGCGACCCCTGCCCTGCCTCAACCCGTTCCCCCTAGCCCCGCCGCCCCTAGGTCGCCCCTCTGCCTGCCTCCCCTTCGCCACCTGGCCCCTGCTTCCTCCCGCAGCACATGCTCCTCTAGCGGCTCCTCCCCCCGCGACCCCTGCGCCCCCTACCCTGCCTCCCCTCGCGCCCCCTAGACCCGCCGCCCTTAGGTTGCCCCCCTGCCTGCCTCCCCCTGGCCCCTGCCTCCTCCTGCAGCACCTGCTCCTCCAGCGGCTCCTCCCCCCCGGACCCCTGCGCCCCCTGCCCTGCCACCCCCAGTGCCCCCCTAGCCCTGCCGCCCCAAGGTCGCCCCCATGCCTGCCTCCCCCCGCCCCCAGGTCGCCCCCTAGCCTCGCCGCCCCCGTGCCCCCAGGTCGCCCCCTAGCCCGCCACCCCCAGGTCACCCCCCAGGGCTTTCAGTATTTCTTAAGTTGAGATAAATTTTTGATTAATTGATTCATGAAAATTCACCGAAATTCAATAAAATTCACCGTTTGATCCGTAATGAGTGATATATCCGTGAAAATGTAAAAATTTTAAAGAATTGATGGATGCATGAAGGTGTAACTAAGAGCGAGAAATTATGAAGAGAAGGAAGAAGAACAAATGGAGGAGGAAGAAGATGAAGAAGAAGTCTGGGCAATAATACCCCTCTTAACTGCACCAAGGTTTGAAAAAACCATGATTAAGTCAACTCATTGACGGTCAATCTGACGGAAGGGCAGAAGTGATAACGGAGAAAGAAGTGAGGGGCACAACTGATATTACCAAAAAGATAGGGGCATAACTGAAATTACGATATCTCAGAGGGGCACAAGTGATAAAAACCCTTATCAAAATGAATAGCAGAAAAATAAAAAGAAAATAAGCAGTGTAATGTACAATAGCTATACTCCATTGCTCCCTAGCAAAAATGCCATTTAAAATACCAGAAATATCCGAGGGATTGTCTTGTGGTCCACACAAGGCAGGACCACCGAGTTGCTGTAATGACAGCTCTCGGAGACCTTTGATAAATTCAATAATTAATCCGCAGATGATATATCAATGGAAATAAAATTCCAAGAGTGAGCCAAGATTTATTATACCCTGCAACAAATGTGTGTATAGTGACAAGAAGAGTATGGTGTTGAATACAGGGAGAAAAGTCGGTGTAGCAGGTATATTATTTATAAATAAATAATAAATAAATAATATAGGTGTATTTGTACAATATCCACTTAATTAATTAATGTTTTTGTGGATTTTTTATTTTTAATATTTTTACTAATTTATATATATTAAATTTAAAATTTTATAATTTTTATATTCTTTTTTCTTTTAATATATATAATATAATAATATATAACTATATATAAGTAATATGTACTATATAAAGTATACATTTATAACGGTATTATATAGTATAATATGTATAATAATTAGATAAAAAACAGAAAATACTAAAGAGAAAAATCATTTTTATTTTTTAAGGGAATAAAATATTTTAGGATATTTCTAATAATAATAATAGTATTAATTATACATAGCTATATTATAGGTATATACTACAATATAGGATTTTCAATTATAAATATAGCTAAATATAATTAAAACTTACAGAATAAAATATTTTTATATATTTTTATATTTTTCTAATGTTTTTGTAATTTTCTAGTAATGTTTACTAAATTTTAGGTATTCTTCAAGTCCTAAATACACAAAATCAAGGACTTTTAAAATAGGCCGAATTGATTTGAGACTTAAAAATAGCAAATGAGTTAAAATTTCTCAAAATCAATTTTTAATATGTGGATAATAATACATAAAAAAATATAGAATGGAAACTGATATTTTTGGATTTTTCAAAATATTTTGCAATTTTTTTAGAGTTAGGAAGGGTTTGCTAATTTTTAAGTTCTTTTAAATAATTTTTGTGATTTTTGATTTGTAGATATAAAATACCATAATAAACAGTAGATACTTTTTTGGAATTTTTAATTTAAGGTTTTATATTTTTTTGTATTTATAAAGGCTAAGAGGGAATAAATGGCTCCTAACTAAATTTAATAAATAGATAAAATAGATAAATGCAAAATCCCAAGACATAACGTGAATAAGCATGACTTACGACACTTAAAATAATTTTCCCAAAATTAAACGAGCACAACTATTTTTAATAATTTGAACAAAATAAATAAAAACTCCAGGACCAACAGAAATGTAATTAAAAACAAACATTAATTTAAGGGATTTTATCACTTGTGCCCCTCCGTGATATAGCAATATCAGTTATGCCCCTATCTTTTTGGTAATATCAGTTGTGCCCCTCACTTCTTGCTCCGTTATCAGTTGTGCCCTTCCATCAGATTGATCGTCAAAAAATAAAATAACCATGGTTTATTCAAACCATGGTGTGGTTAAGAAGGGCATTATGGTCAAAACAAAATCAGGGCAGAGGAGGAGCTCGAGGGAGGAGCTCGGGGCGGACCGCGACCGAAGGAGGGGGAGGCCCAGAGGAGGGGGAGCAGGGTGCGGTGTCGGGGAAGGGGATGGGCAGGGGTAGGGGCGAGGGTGGAGGGCCTTGGGAAGGCGATGCAAGTTGGGAGGAGGTGCAGGGGGAGGAGGTGAGGGCGGAGCCAATGGGCAGCTGACAGCCGCGGGCGGTGAGACGTGTGGAGGCGCCGTAGCTTGCGGCGCGTGAGCAGCAGGTCGGCGAGGCAGAGAAGGCAGGTCGGGGCACGGCGTGCACCGCTGGGGTGCTTGGAGGAAGGGGGTCAGGCAGAGGAAAGCCACACACGGTGTTGTTCTGGAGGCGGAAGCAGAGTCACGCGACCGAGCGGGCCTCGGCGATTGATGCGCGGTGGGTGGAGGAGGTGCAGCGTTGAGGAGGGGAGGAGGTGCGGGGGGAGGAGGTGCAGGGCTGGGAGTGGGTGCAGCATCGGGGAGGGAGGGGCAGCCAAGGGGAGGGAGCACGGTGCCGGGGAAGGGGCAGGGGCAGGGGGGCTGGGAGGAGATGCGGGGCTAGTAGGGGGTGTGGGGCTGGGCGGTGCGGGGAAGGGGCAGAGGCGGCGGGCTGGGAGGAGGTGCAGGGAGGCTCGGGCGGAGCTGGGCGGTGCGAGGCAGGGGGCAGGGTGGAGCGGGAGGAGGAGGAGGTTGGAGGAGGAGGAAGAGGATGGGGATGAGGAGGAAGAAGAAGAGGATGAGGAAGAGGGTGTAAAATGACCACATAAGCTTTTAAAAAAAATTAATTCCGCTTATGTCATCAAAGTTAACGTTGTTTGCACTGTGGATGGACGGTAACTAACCCGAGGGGCACAGGTGATAAAATAAGAAGAAGTGAGGGGCACAACTAATATTACCAAAAAGATAGGGGCATAACTGATATCGCGATATCTCGGAGGGGCACAAGTGATAAAATCCCTTAATTTAAAGCATAACAAAACCGAGGAGTTTAGGGGCATAATGGTAATTTTACAAACAAAAACGTGCCCTATCATGTGCCTGGCAGGGATTAAAGTGCAAATAAATAAAGTCACAAAGGTTCCATTTCAATTTGTCCGAACAAAATTACACTACATTGCAAAATTTTAATTAAAAACTAACTTATAAAATATGGAAGAGGCCTTATGAAAACTACCCAGATCTGGCGCGAGCGGACGACAGGTGGCGCCACGTCGATGTCACTTAAGATAATCGTGCAGCTCAGACCCGCACCGCGTCGCCTCGAAATCAACAATTGGGATTAGAACTGGGGATCACCTTCATCGGAGGCATCTGTAACCTTTGAAACAAAGAGGAAGAACAAGCAAGCCTATTCGCTTTGTTCACTGATTCCGACCACCACCACACTCCAATTGCCTTATCTATGGGCCTGACATGTTGCTGGGGGAGTACCGCACCAGTAGATGCCCACGAATGGCTTCCAGGTCCCAACGATGGGTATCTGAAGGTGCTCTTTGCTCGCACGACCTGGAGATATAAAATGGGATCGAATACCCAGCTCCAATCCTCCTCTTGGGTTGTGACCTATACAAAAGGGTTCGATGGCTCGAGACGAAGTATCGGCCCCAAATTTGAAGCTTGAAGCTTCGTGGATGGGGATGGCCTTGAATCCCCAACGTAGCGGAGAGAAGGAGCTTTGTAAGCTTGATTCCTAGCTGGAATCAAAAGGGCTAATGGGTGCAGCGGATGGAGAAAGCGCTGAGGGTCGATAATGGGGTGAAAATGTGTCGAAATAGGGTGAGATGCACGATGAATCAGACCTGGAGTTCGAGCTCCGTCAACATTAAGAATGGATTTAATCCTAAAATTTCAACCTAACAATGAAAAGTAAGACTGGGAAATGAGAACTACAACTACGATTTACCTAAAAATGATGGGAACGAGCCTCGATTTGGCCTGGGGGCCAAAGAGGCAGGACCATCAGTGGAGCTTCAGTGATGCTTGGATACTCCTCCTCCAATCTTCCTCCTCACTGCAAGTTGGCTTCACTAGCTTCTTGTCATCAAGCATGGGTCCTAGGAACGAATTGAGGGGCTAAGAAACAAGGAAGATAGATCAAAAAACCAAAGTCAAATATGGAGGGTATGTATAGGAAAAGGATTGGTGAAGTTAGAGGCTCGTATGTAAGAACGAGTGGGGGTTTTGAGGGAAGAATGGGTAGGCGAGGAGGACGGATATGGGTACTGGACAGGGGTGAAGAGCTCGAGGAGAAATGAGTCATGAACAAAGCATGAAAATTTGACAAAGATAGGGCAGCCCTTGATTTCCAATAGGTCGACCCTTGGGGTCAGTCTAGTTAACCCTAGCTTAACGAAAGAACACCCTTGGTTGGTCCATGTGGACCAAAAGGGAAATTCCAAGGCAAAATACATTCGAAAATGAATTAAAAAAACGATTCAATTATTTTTTATTAAAAATAAAAATTACTATTGTTATGTAGAATTTAATTACCTATTTTTATTTATTTTTTTCATTTATTACAAGTTACTTTTTACATGTGTATACATAGGTAAATTGACATGTATTTTGAATATTTAATTTAATTTTGCATTATATATTTTATTATTTCATACAGGTATTTTCACAATTTGACTTATTTAATAACATACTTGGGTATTTTTGTTTAATTTTATGAGCTTAGTTGTACACTTAAATAATTATTTATAGATTCTTTATAGGTATATCTCATCTATGTATTGAAGTATATGATTTATTTTTATTTTATTTTGATGGTTTAATTTATTTTAATTATGGGTATGTGTTTAAATAATATTTGTAATTTTTTAAAAAAATAAAAGAATTTTAAAATATAAAGAGTAAAATATTGAATAAAATATACATTTATTTTGCACAATATGGACCCAAACCTAACTTTTGCATCTTAGCTCTAAATTATATGAAACCACCTTCATAAAATAGCTTATTAAAAGTTATATAAAATAAAGTGATTATGGTTCATTTTGATACTGTATGGAGAAGATACAGGTCTGTGAAATTCTTAGTTTGACTTTTTATTTTGTGTGTCCCAAGCATGCTGTGTATTATTTTTCTGTTAAATCAATGCTGCATTTTTCTTTCTATTTTTATCTAAATTATTCATATAGAGGGTTTTGTCATTTGAGGTGTAAAAATAATCAAATAAATCAGGTCCCAAAAAGCATTGGTTGGGCAATTGAATTAGGATTGTGTACAAGGTTTTCTGTATATTTTATGTATAGTTTCTCTATCCTATCTTCCCCTACTTTATTCCTTGTCGACCAAGTCATCATGATGACTGGGTCTCGAGGTCTAGGCTCTCTCAACAACTATGGTGTTTCATTTCTTTTTCTTCCTTTATTCTTTAATTTTAGAATTAAATACAATACAATATTTTTTATACAATATTTTGTACACTTATAAGTGATGAATCCACATTTCATCATCTTTATTCTATCATTTTGACACCTAAAACCCTAGCAAATGCTTGTAAATAGCATTAAATAGAGAAATTTAGCATGCATGCATGTGCATTCAATTAGTATATAAAATGCTGTAATTAAAGCCAAAATTATAGAATAAATAAAAGAAAAGAAAAAGAATAAAATATTGTAAATATTTTATGACCCAAAACCCCCGAGACCTAGGCATCTTGATGAATAGGTCGACCAGGAAAAAAGTAGGGGAAGATAAGGGCCAAATACCTATAATTATTAATTCAATCTTTATTCATTTTGGGACCTATTTTTGGTTCCACTTTTTAGACATAAAATAAAGAAACTTTGTACATGAAAGTTGTAGATAATTTTATATAGAAAAATACAAAATTGATTTCACAGAAAAATAATGTACAGATAAAAAGTTATGATCTGAATAAAAATCAAGAATGCCAACTTCCCCAGACCCGCATCTCACAACTGACAACTCCAAATGCAGCACACTCACCTTTAATTGTATATAGAAGAAAATAAGCCATTTAATGGCGGTGGTTTCGCATTTGGCGGAGCTACGGTTTGAAAGTTGAGTTTTGGACCCCTATTATATACTTGTACAGATTAAAATATTCAATTTATTTTTTATTTATTATTTTTATAATTTTATATTTTTATAATGTTGTAAATATTACTTATAATAATTGTGAATATTAAAATCAGAATAAAAATGTAAATAAAGATTAAAATAAAAATACTTATATACACAAAACATAGATACAATACCTATGTACATACCTATACATACCTGTTTATAATTTATTAATTATACAAAATAAATCAAAAAAATAAAATAAAAATATATTTGTGTATATAAAAGTATTTTATAATTTTAGAAAATAATAAACAAAAATAAATAAATTAAAAATACAAAAAATAAAAATAAAATACTCAGATATGTAAATAATATACCTATATAGGGGTATAAAAGCAACTTGTAAAAATACACTTCATAAAAAAATTAAAAATCATAATAGAATACTACATAAAGTTTTAAACATTTTTTATTTTTTAACCAAAAATTAATTCGGCCTTTTTTTATTTTTAAACGAATGAATAAAATAATTTTTTAATCTTTTCCCTGGTTGGTCCACGTGGACCAACCAGGAGCCTCCGACTGTTGACCGGCGGGTCAACAGTCCATCCTTCGTCCTTGCAGCTCTGTGCACGCCTCGTTTTCCCCCGCTTTTGCAGATTTTTCGAGGCCACGCCATTCGTCCTTTGCTGTCGCCTCCTTCACGAAACTTGTTCCTTGAACAATCACCTCCATCGTCGACCTCCCAGATCTCCTTAGATCTTCATGTCCCGCCCGTGACTTCTCCTCGAATTCACGCATCCAACCTTCTTCAAATAGAGCTCCGCCACTTCCATCCTCGGTTGGACTTCCTTCGGACCACCCCTCTCCACCTTCTTGCGCTCCAGACCTTCCTGGAGGTGACAGCTCCAGATCAAGCTCTTCAGCCTAGGTGATCGAGGTCGGAGAAGCTCCCCGCACCTCCGCCAAATGCCGGCGTCGAGGTACCCTATTTCCTCTGGCTCCGGCCATTGAGGGCATCCTCCCCGCTCATTTCTTTCATGCAATCAGTTCCTGTTCGCTTTAGGATGAAAAACCCTCAAAAAATTTAGAGTTTCATCGCCTGAGTCACTTGATTCAACCACTTGGTCGGAGCACTCCTCCGGCCGATCATCTCCCCGTCGATCCACGCACCCCCACTTCCATCCTGAGGTCCAGGCAGTTTGCCCTGGGCCTCATTAACCTTCTTGCAGGTCAAAGCACGACCAATCGTGCCTGGAGGTGAGTTTTGAAGCTCGCCGGAGCTCTTGAAGCCCCCACAGCTCCGCCAGTTGCCAGCGAGCGTCACGTCCTTCGCCGTGCCCTTTTGCCGCATCCAGGAGATAGAGGAGGACCTGAGGAGGCCGCAGCCCGATTTTGAAGCTCAAAAGCCACCGGAGCAGGCCGGAGGAGCTCGGAGGACTTCGCCCAGCCGGAGCTCCTCCGTGTTCTTCCAGTCGCCTTTGCCACCATCCGATCAAGGGAGCCCCTCTAGATTTAACGTGGACCGTTCGATCATCAGCACCCAGCCACCGTCGATCTCACTCGAGATCTAATCTTAGACGTCCACCAACGAAGCGTCATCGGCCGTTCAGATTGCGCCACGTGTCAAGTGGCATCTTCCTCGCCGTTGGATCGCGCGCCGAGGGTATTTTGTATCTACACCCTCGCGCCTTTTGTATTTATATTTTTGTTTTAAAATCTTTTTTTTGTAGTGTAATATTTTTGTAATATTTGCAAAAACATCCCTGTAGTTTACTTATTTGCATATAGGTCCCCTGCCACGTCACCTCACGTGACAAGTTCACGTGAGGTGTGGGCATTTTGTGAAGGGACCCCCCAGGGTTAGGGTATTTCGTTCTGCTCCCAGAACTTTCGTATTAAGCGTTAAATATTTGGAGATTTTGCATACAAGCCCCTGCTATTTTCTGATATTTCCTTTAGGTCCCTGCCAGGCGCGTGTTTCGCACGTGTTTGGCATGGACATTTTGTACTAAGGCCCCTCTGGGTTCTGTAATATGTGTTTAGTCCAGTAAATGCAAGTTTCAGTTTAAAATTTGTGGAGATTTTGCATGTATTCCCCTGGATATTTCGCATTTTGCATATATACCCCTGCCAGGTTTGTTTAACTTTTGGATGCTTGTTGTAATTATTTAAATTATCATTTTAAGTCCAAAAATTCCACAAAAATAGGCTTAAGCTCCTGTTGGCTTATATTTTGACGTCCTATTTTTAGTTTTTAATTTCATTACTTTTAAATATTTATTAAAAATAAAAAACATGCTTTTTCTCTACTGTTTAGCCTAGAAAATACCAAAAAAATATTAAAATACCTCCAAAAATTCCAAAAAAATCCCCTAGTGTCTATTTTACTATATTTTAGTGTCAATCCAAAAATCACTAAAAATCTCAAAAGAAAAACACTAAAAATTTAAAAATAATTCAAAACTTCAAAAAAAATATATAAAATCAAAGAAAAATCCAAAAATCACAAAATAAGTTTTTGTTTTTTCTAGATTTTATTCTCTTTATTTTAAAATTAAGTTTGAAAAATTTTGGTTGTTGTTTGTTATTTTTAATTCCCATTTAATTCACAGCCAACACTTATTTCACTGTTTTGCTTTATTTCAGTCTTTAAAAATACCAAAAACACCTTGAAAAATTCCCAAAAATCAAAAAAACAGTAAAAAATCCTAAAAATATCAATAACACTTTATTTCTGAATTTTTGGTTATTTTTGCTTATTTTTATAAATATTTTACCTTGTCTTTGATTCCGTTGTTCTTAAATTCCAATATTGAAAAAGAAAAAAAATATATAACATAAAATTATAAAAATCAAAAAAAAATAAAAATCAAAATACAAAATAAAAAATTAAAAATTAAAATAAAAAAATTAAAATTAAAAACCCACAAAAATTTATTTGCTTGATTGCTTAGTGTAGACACTTCACTCACGCACATTCACTTGTGTATCAATTTCTGAATTACCCTGTTTGCTCCATGTGTTCGAACTCTCTGCATACTTGTCCCTATACACCATTTGTGCAGAGTTAAGAATAAATTTTAACTCCACATTATTTCTAATTTATTGATCTTTAGTGTGGGTTAATTGTTGATTAAATACAGGTTTCATTTGAGAGTCGCCACAACGACGGTTGTCTCCGCCTTGTGTGAGACACCATTTAGGCTCTCTCGAAATCTGCGTTTATCAAATGGCGCCGTTGCCGGCGAGCAACAACGAGTAGCTCATTTTTGTTTACTTGTGTTTAGTATTTACCATAGCTTCATTTCATCTCTCTTACATTTTTGATATATATATATATTGCTTGAGCTATCTGACCACCCTTTCTTGTCTTCTTGCGAGGGACCGCAGAGCGAGGCGGATCGCTTAGGTGACCCGGAGCATCCTTGGGAAGCGGAGCCGGCCTTTCTTTAGCCAGGCTGCAGGAGAGAGCAAGAGGATTGAAAGAGAGTGATTAGTTTAGTTACTTTTTATTTTTGTGAGAGAGTGACCTATTAATTTGTAATAATACAGGTACATCGGACACTTGGACTCTTAGACACTACCGGACCCAATTTCCAAGTGCTTGTACACTTGGGGGCTCACCGCGGTTTTTCTCGCGTTTTTATCGCTTGTCATTTTCCGGGTTTGTTTTCCTTTTTCCTTTCTTTTGTGGATTGAGCCCTTAGATTTTAGTTCCCGCTTGATTCGATTATAATAGGTCCAAACACACTAATTATCTTTGCATGCTCCTATAGTTCGTTGTTGGACTTAGACTAATTAAATAGTTGATCATTAGTTTTCAATCCATGCGCCGCGAGCTCATTCCCGAACAAGCGCTTTCTCCTAACTCAAATGTGTTGAGCAGAGGAGGGGTGAGCCTAGACCGGACATTCGGATTGAGGATTAGTGACTAGCTTGAGGTTCTTCACGCTAGCAGTTGCCTATTCTAGGACGATTTCCGCTTTGCATATCGCCATGTAGTTTAGGTTTATAAATTCTGCTTTGCATCCCGCATGGAGAGAGCTGGGATTCGCTGTAAGTCTTCTTACTTTGCATGCATCATTTAGGCACAAAGGTGAGATTTCCACCTTGGTGACGACTTGCACGGCTTTTCCGACTCTATTCTCCCTCTGTTTTTGGAACAAAGTAGGATCAAGAAAATACAAAAACCGTTAGGCGCTTGTTTGAATCTACTCAAAAGAAGCGATAACACCAAAAAAATTAAAAAAGGGACTGCTAAGAAAACTTGACCAAAAATAAAATCGGTAATTGGATTCATTGCTTGGGGAGAGTAATACCCTCACTTGTATTCAGGTTGCATGGGAAGGTCTCCTTCCAAGTGAGGTGAGCACTTCGTAAGGATTAGAGCCAAAAACCCAACTTGTGGCTGCCTTGTGTATCGCCTGGATTTCCGAAGTATTGGCGCTACTATCGTACGTAGTCGAGTAGGGCTTGGTCGCCATTGGTGACTCACTATTGTGTGAGCGCCGACCTTGTCCGAAGTACCGAGCTTAGGCCACACCTTCACGGGTGTGTCTGTCTCACCGGCTGCGTCCGAGTAGGACCTTGTACGCTCACGGATGATTCCGTTGCGAGCGAGGTCCGAAGTATCGGTTTCGCCTATCGGCTTCCTCCCTCTATTTCTTTGGCTGAGTAGGGATCCAGGAAGGGTTACAAGGACCTCAAAAAGCGCAAGTTACAGGTTACACAGGAGGAGGACAAGTACGGGGATACTCTCCCGGTAGTACTCTCTCTCCTTTAGGCGTAGCGTTCTAAGGACTCGTGAAAAGATAACTTCCTGAATCAAGATAAAATTGACAAGATAAAAGCCGAACCTTCACGGCTTCACGTGTTGAGTTGGTGAACTTACCCCTGCTTTGTGTTTGATTGCTAAATTTGTTTAGGTCAAGATCAAAAACACAGCACAATTGTGCGTGATTTTGTTGCATATCATTTCATCCCTCTTCTTCTTTTGCATTTTCCCTGCTCTTCCCAAATAATCAAGATGATGGGACGGAGATCTCTTAGGCCGACCTTGTCGGCACCGTTATCCAGCACTCCTCCTCATTCATCTAGGAATACCTCGGAGAGTCCGCTCTCCGAGCTTGAGTTTACATCCACCCTGTTCCCCCTCGACCACCCTTCCCATTCTCCCTCTCTCAGTTCAATTGTTTCAGAATTCAGTGCATCACAGAGTTCAGCTCATTCAACAGCATCTGAGATGGCCTCTTTTGCTTTTTCAGAAACCCAGTGATGGCAGATAGAGGCGAGCACCCAGATGACCATGATCACCCTCCGTTCATAATTGAGCAAGTGGCCATCAACAATTCCTTGTTAGCATCCTTGGAGACCATGCAGAGACAGATCTGTGACCAGGGAACATTCATGGGTGATCTGATGAGAGAGATAGCACAGATGAGAGAGAACCGACCTGGGGGCGATGGCGGTGGAGGTGGAGGAGGAGGAGGACCTGATGCAGGAGGAGGCGATCCAGACACTGAGAGACCACCACAGACCATCATGAGGGAATTGCACAACCCAGCTGCATCCCTCACTCATCGTTGGATCCGACTCCCGTCCATTCACGGAGATTTCGAGCTTCGGCCCCACACTATCCAGCTTCTACCCAAGTTCCATGGGTTGCCGACCGAAGAGCCGCACCTCCACCTCCAGGAATTCGAGATGATATGCAGCACCATCCATGATCGGTTGATGACTGAGGACACCATAAAGATGATCGCCTTTCCATTCTCTTTGGTTGACAGAGCCGCATATTGGCTCAAACACCTGGGGTGATTCGTCGACACATGGGCAGATCTCCGGACCGCATACCTGAAGAAGTATTACCCTCTCGGCCGGACCAACGCAGCTAGAGCCATGATCAGTAACTTCGTCATGATCCCAAATGAACAATTCCATGAAGCCTGGGATCGATTCAGAGAGCTCATAGACCGGTGTCCACATCATGACATTTCCAAGCCCAATCTCGTGCAGAGTTTCTTCTGTGGGCTGACACCGGAGCTGCAGGGGCTAGTGAAGGCCTCTTGCGGTGGGTCTTACTTCTCTAAGGGAGAAGATGACGTCTGGGCCATCTACGAAGGCATGGCAGAAAACTCCACAGTGATGGCCCAAGCTCGAGTCTACACACAACAGAAGCCCTCGCAAGGAGCGGGATCATTCCAGAGGATCGCCCGCATCGATGCCGGTCCCAATACAGTGTCAGCTGTCGCAGCCCAAGCTGAATCAGCCGCAGCCGACATGGGCATAATCAGTGAGAAGCTTGACTGCCTCGAGATCCTCGAGAAGAAGCAGATGCAAGGCATGGCCTAGATGGACCAAATTGACAAAACCATGAGTGATCTGAAGACGCAGATCTTGTGCGTCCAGGAGGCACAAACTCAGTCACAACAGCCTCCCAGATCACGTGCTGATCCGAGCAGTAGCAATGCCAGCCAGCCCTCTACCTCGTACCGTCAGGTGAACCATATCCAGGCAGAGCCGGTTCCATTGTTACCATACTATCCATCGCAGCTGCCATCTACAGATAATCAGATGGTGGTGTATCAGCCGGAGCAGCCACTGGCCATTCTTCCTCCACCATCCTTTGAGCATGAACCATTGATGGAAGTCAATGGGATTTGGTACGACCGGTACCCTCAGCCCGGGATTCGTCGTGATCACCCCGGATTCCGTTGGGCGAACGGTGGATCCTCATCCCAACAGCAGAACCCTACCCAAGGACATCAGAACAACCAGCCACAGCAGCAACACCAGCAGCCCCAGTATGCCCATCAACAGCAATATCAGAGTGGTCCTCGTCCCTCCTATCAGGGACAGCAGTGGAGGCAGCGATAGCAGCCTCAGTAATCTTATGCCCAGCCGACCCAGAATTATCCGTACCAGCAACATCAGCAGCAGCAACCCCATTTCCAGCAGGGACAACCATCCGGTTCTCAGGGTCCCACCTTTGAGAACCCAGTGCTCGATGACCTTGCCCGCTTGCTATCTGAACAGCGAGCATCTTTCAGGCAAGAAATGGATGAATTCTGGCAGGAAATGAGAGACATAATAAAAGGCAAGGCCGCCATACCCGCTCAGATTGAACCTAACCCGAACAATCTGAAAAGGAAGTCTGAGCAGGTAGAGTTTACAGAGGATACTTCTCCTAGTGACGATTTGAATGATATGTCTTATTCTTTGAATGATGCTGATTTTGTGACTACTAGGAGCAGTAGGATGCTAGCCGACGGCGCCTCTTCTGAGCGATAGCCAGATGCAGAACCAGGAGCGCCAGAAGAGCAGAGTAGCGGTGCTAATGCCGCTAATGATGATGTTGAAGACGGCGGTGCTGATGCCACCCATGATGTAGTCCAGGACGACGGTGTTGATGTCGTCGTGATACCAGTTGCAGACGGTGGTGCTGATGCCACCATTTTGGATGATGAACCAGAGCGCGGTGCTGATGCCGCGAAGACCGGTGCTAGTGGTGGTGTTGAGGCCACCACATCTACTTTTGTTGAGCCACCATCTGTGATGTTTCCACTTTTTGTACCTAAGGACTGTGGGAACAAAAAGAAAAACAAAAATATGAATAAAGGAAAGGTTTCTGTTCAAATTGCGGATCCATATGTGGTTAATGATTATTATTGTATGGAGTCTCCTTCTTCACAGGAACAGGGACCGATTCCTAGTCCTCCATCTGAGGAGGCCCCTACCATCCCCTTCCCTGAGGCACTCCGCCGAGCGAAGGGGAATAAAAGAGAAAATCCCAAAAAAGAGCAACAGGTAGAGTTCGGCAATCAGATGATAGACAGATTCCACATTCAGCTGACTCTACAAGAAGCACTTGAGCACATCCCCCTCTTCAAGAAGAACCTGAAAGAGAAGACTACCGTCCGCAGGAAGAGGAGGAATCACAAAGATCAAATCCATGTGCTCACTCATTCCACTTGCTGTACCATCCAGAACAAGCTGCCGGCTAAGCGACCAGATGAAGGAGCTCCCTATGTCAGATGTGAGATTCAGGAGCAGCAGTTTGATCGTACTCTATTAGACAATGGCTCTTCAATTAACCTTCTTCCGGCAGCCTTACTCGACCGATTCGAGTTTGGTCCTCTTCTTCAAAGCAGGACGGTCCTTCAGTTTGCTGACAGGTCGACTAAGAGGCCGAAGGGGTTATTGAAAGACGTGGTCGTTACCATTCAGGGCATGAAATTCCCCGTGGACTTCGTTGTGTTGGACATGGAGATCCCTGAGTCGGTAACCGATGCCCCATCATTCTCGGACATCCATTCTTGGCCACAGCCAAGGCAGTGACCGACCATGATAGTGGGAAGGTATGCTTTCGCGTAGAGGGCGAGACCATACAAATAGAGACGATCGAGGAAACTAGAGACAAAGAGTTAGAATGCTCGGAGCAGTCCAGTGAAGCAGCGCAGATGACAGAGGAAGAGCTAGACATCCACCAGGTGTGTGATTTTGTGATGACTGATGATGAATCCAACTGGATAGATCCTGTAGCACCGACCCTTGCCTTGCCTACAGATTCACTGTATCTACAACTCATGGCAGTCGAGAGCCGAGAGAGCACATCCCTGGATGAGGATATACCTGAGGCTGACAGTGTTGTGATGAGTGGTGCAGATGATTTTCATTCTTGTTCATCTTCTTCTGATCCCTCGGATTCAAACATTGACTGGGATGACTTTGATGATTATTTACCTTGTCTGATTCCTTCTGAGCCAACGGCCATGACAGAGTGCGAGCCAGTGCAGTTTATTGATGAATCAGCAGGCCGCCGTTCGTCAGAAATTCATGCAGAGCGAGAGTTCTCCCATGCAGACCTGGTCGCCTTTACACAGACATATCAGAAGCCAGATCTGCCACCTCCCAGTTGTCCAGAACTGAAGCCTCTGCCGTAGTCGTTGAAGTACAGATTCCTTGCGAGTGAGCCAGATATGCACCCAGTCATTATCTCAGCAGGTTTGACTGGAGAGCAAGAATCTCGTCTGATGGAGGTTCTTGAAAGAAACCGCAAGGCGATAGGTTGGAGTATAGCTGATCTCCAGGGGATAAGTCCGGCTCTGTGCTCTCACCACATCTATCTTGAGGATGACGCTAGGCCGTCGCGTGAGTTCCAACGACGGCTGAACCCGAATCTTCGAGACGTGGTCATGAAAGAAATTTCCAAGTGGTGGAGCGCCGATTTTATCTACCCCATCTCCGACTCCAAATGGGTTAGTCCACTACATGTGGTACCCAAGAAGACAGGTATCACTACAGTTGTCAATGAGTCTGGAGAGGAGATCGCTACCAGAGTACCAACTTCTTGGAGGGTCTGTGTGGACTACAGACGATTAAATGAGGCCACCAAGAAGGATCACTTCTCGCTACCCTTCATTGATCAGATTATCGAGAGGCTAGCCGGGAAGAGTCATTATTGTTTTCTTGATGGGTACTCTGGATACAATCAGGTGGTCATTGCGCCCGAAGACCAGGAGAAAACGACATTCACCTGTCCGTTTGGGACGTATGCTTTCAGACGGATGCCCTTTGGTCTATGTAACGCTCCTGCGACATTCCAGAGGTGCATGTTGTCCATCTTCTCGGACATGGTGGGCGACTGTCTAGAGGTCTTCATGGATGACTTCTCGGTCTATGGCGATGGGTTCGATGCTTGTCTTGACTGCCTAGACCGTGTGCTTCAGCGCTGCATAGAGGTCAACCTTGTTTTATCTTGGGAGAAGAGCCACTTTATGGTGACTCAGGGGACGGTCCTTGGTCATATCGTCTCCAATAGGGGCATGGAGGTCGATCCAGCTAAGGTGGATATCATCAGAAAACTCAATCCGCCGTCCAACTTGCGTCAGTTGCGGTCTTTTCTGGGGCATGTCGGTTTCTACCGACGGTTCATTCAGGCTTTAGTCGAATTGCCCGACCGCTCACTGACTTGCTGACAAAAGACACCGAGTTTATTGTCAATGATAAGTGTCTTGAGTCGTTTGAGACTCTCAAAAATATGGTTTTTTCAGCTCCGGTCCTTCAGCCACCCGATTGGTCTCTCCCATTCGAGATCATGACGGATGCTTCAGATTTTGCTGTAGGGGCTGTGCTTGGACAGAGGAGGGATGGTTTACCTTTTGCCATTCACTACGCCAGCCGGACTTTGGATGCCGCGCAGTGGAATTACACTGTGATTGAGAAAGAGATGCTGGTTGTAGTCTTTGCTCTTGATAAGTATCGATCTTACATTCTTGGATCTAGAGTAACCATCTACACTGATCACACCGCCATCCGGTACTTAATGGCTAAGAAGGATGCCAAAGCACGTCTCACCAGATGGATCCTTCTATTCCAGGAATTTGATATTGAGATTAAGGACAAGCCTGGAGTTAAGAATGTGGTGGCGGATCATCTCTCCAGATTGGATAATCTTGAGGAATCTGAGCCCAGCGCACCTATCTCAGAGACATTTCCAGATGAGGCGATCTTGGCTATCACCTCGCTCCCGTGGTACGCTGACATTGTGCACTATCTTGTTGTCAAGACGGTTCCACAAGGTTGGCCCAGGAAGAAACTCGAGACCTTCCTGGCGAAGGCCAAGTTTTACCATTGGGAGGATCCCGTCCTTTATCATGAAGGAGGGGATAGTATCTGGAGGAGGTGCATTCCTCAAGAAGAGCATCATAGCGTCCTCACATACTGCCACAAGCTTGAGGCAGGAGGACATCATTCTGGAAAAAGAATAGCACAGAAGGTGCTTCAATCCGGCCTATGGTGGCCTACTCTCTTCAAGGACTCTGATGAGTTCGTGAAGAGATGTACTGACTGTCAGAAAATGGGAACCTGCGGACAGAGAGACATGATGCCCATGCAACCCATTCACTTTTGTGAGGTTTTTGATGCATGGGGGATTGATTTCATGGGCCTATTTCCTAAGAGTCAGGGATTCGAGCATATCCTGCTCGGTGTTGATTATGTCAGCCGATGGGTTGAGGCCATCCCCGCCCGAGCCGCAGATGCTAAAACTGTTTGCAAGTTCTTGAGGAAAAATATCATTTCACGGTTCGGGGTACCTAGAGTCTTGATTTCAGACGGGGGGTCTCACTTCATCAATGACAAGGTTAGGGCCCTTGCAGACGAGTTCGGCATTGACCATCGGGTTGCCACACCGTATCACCCTCAGACTAATGGTCTTGCCGAAGTATCGAATCGGGAGATAAAGACTATCTTACAGAAAGTTGTCTGCCCAGACCGAAAGGATTGGTCACAGCTTTTGGACTCGGTCTTGTGGGCTTATCGGACTTCTTTCAAAACTCCATTGGGGACATCTCCCTTTCGTCTCGTCTATGGCAAGCCGTGCCATTTGCTAGTGGAGATCAAGCACAAATCTTTTTGGGCAGTCACTGAGTTGCTTTTAGATCCAGAGAGTATAGGAGACCAGAGAAGAGCAGAATTGGTAGCCCTGGAGGAACTGAGAGACACAGCCTTCTCCAACAGCCTACAGTACAAAGAGAAAGTGAAGACATGGCACGATTCGCATATCAGCCATAAACAGTTTGAGCCAGATCAGAGAGTATGGTTGTTTGACTCCAGGCTGAAATTATTCCCAGGGAAGTTACAGAGCAAGTGGAAAGGTCCGTATGTGGTCAGGAAGGTACATGACAATGGCAGCATCGACATATCTGAACCGTCATCTTCCTCTACCTTCCGCGTCAATGGTCAACGCCTGAAATTATATCTAGATCATGATCCGTCGACCATTGACGTTTCCCCCATTCTTCTGGTATGAGATGTGTCCTTTGACTCTCATCATATGCATCTCATACATGGTGATCAATTCCATCTTCCGCTGTACAGATCCATTTGTTCATATCACAATTTCATCTGTTGATTTATTTTCTTCTTTTCTTCTTTTCTTTATTTCCATTTCTATCTTCTGTATCTATCAAAAAGGTGCTGCCCTTGTATCAGTTTTCCATACTTAGGACGTACTTTGTCCTAAGTATAGGGGGGTTGGCACCCTGAGTTTCTTTCATTTTCATTTCGATCCTCTCCATTGTCTCCTCTTCTTGTCTATACTTAGGGATATCTTACCCTAAGTATAGGGGGAGACAATCTGAGTACGATCTGTTCATTCCCACCCTTGACCCTCCCTACGTTGTGTACAGTTTGCTATACTTAGGATTATTTGATCCTAAGTATAGGGGGGACGGTCAACTTCTTATTGGTTCATTCTTTGATTCATTCATTTGTTCTTTATGCTTTAGACTCGTCTATACTTAGTACGAGTTATGTCTTCTCTTTTCTCTCCGATCTATGAGGACATAGCTCAAGCTAAGTATAGGGGGGTCGTATATACTGTGTATATACTTTAGCCATAACTCGTACTTTCGTATTTTCTTAATAAATATGTCTAATAAGTCTTTAAAATTCATTAAGAATCACTAATAAAAAGGTGTTTTGTTCCTCAAATTCTTTTTGTATTTACTGATTAATAAATCAGGTGAAAATGTTTTTGCAAAATGTTTGAAAAATAGTTTGAAAATCCTTGTGAACATCTATTGAAAACTATTTTGAAAATATTTTGTTACATGTTTTCAACCTGTGTAAAATGTGTGGATTTTAAAATTTCTTTTCTTTGTGTGAAATAAAATGTTTGAAAAATGATTTGCAAATGGTTTGAAAAATGGTTGCAAAAATATTTTGAAAAATCTATCTATACTATTTTGAAAGCCTTTGCAAAATGATTTTCAAATGCGTGTACATGTTTGCAAAACTGTTTGTAAAAATTATTTTGGACTATAGTTTTCAAAAATTGTGTGAAAAATCTGTGTTAAATAAGTTTGAGGAATACTTACATCACACCAAAATCCACTATATATATGTATAAAATTGACCACTTACCCTGTAAATTCTGAAAATCCACTTCTTGTAAATATAAGAAGCACTCCCGTGTACATATTTTAACCTAGTTTTCAGCCAAAATCTTTTTCTTTTCAAAAAAATTCCCAAAAACATTTGCAAAATTAAAATCCAAAAACATTTGAAAAATCTTTTTGAAAAATACAAAAAAATGCATCTGCATATTCATCATCATCTTTTCAAAAAAATCCATAAAAAGTTCAAAATCTTTGAAAATTGCATCACAAAAATATTTTCTGTATTGCATTGCATAGCATTCGCATTTTTCGGATTGAGTTTGATAGTTGAACAAGTCTAAGTAAAATCCGAAGATTGGAGCTTGATTGGACCTTAAAATCTACCTAATAACAGGAACCTTATAGGAACTGGGTTTGAGGTACTTCAGGTCTGGTTGACTTAATTCTTTGAGGATCACGGGACTTGGTTCAATGGATTCTTGACGGCCTAAGTAGAGTATTTCGGAGCACACGCACGACTCTTGTTGATAATGACCTAACTTGGACACTTGCACCTTTCACATGGCTCAACTCAGTTGGAGTGATGAGGGGATTGGATTTGCCGGTATGAGACGCACACAAGTAGAAACATTTGTCCTCCTCTAGGGAGGGAAGTGCACCCCAACCCGTCCAGTGATTAGGAAGTCTAAAGACAGGAGGTTGTGGGTTGCGATAAAGCTTCAAAAGAGGGATAGTCTACTAGATCAAGAGGAAAAACTCCTTATGTAAATGCTGTTGTATATAGTATTCAAAAAAAAAGTTCAGGCATGTACAAAAATAAAAAGCCTGCAAGTATGTACAAAGTCCATAAGCAAGCTTGAGTTCCAAAGTCATATCATGTGAGCCTGCAGCACGATGACTTGACTACACTGGTCTTGCATCCCGGGATAGGTAACTACACTGGCTACCGTCCATTCTTCTCTTCACCCCCTCCTCTTGAGCTGGTTGCCACTTGAACTTAGAAGGGAATACCCTGCTCCTCGAGGATGGAGTCACTGGATTGGGGAATCATTGGGTTGTCGTACTGGAGAAGTCAGTTTCTTTGTCATTCTAGTTGGGGAGAGCCACCATCACTTACACTGTACAAGTCAGATTCATAGTCGTAAGAGTTTGCGTATGAGTTGAAGTATTTCTGACCTGGGTATTAAGGAGACTTGGACAGAGTTTTGGGATTCTCAAGGACTGTTGGATTTCAAAGACGGTTCTCATTAAGGTTCCACCCGCACTAAAATTCCAAAGGTCCGACTTAAGCTCCAAACTTTGATTTTGTGAAGACAAGTTTGATAATCAAATAAAATCCAAATTTCTTCTTTTTCTTTTCTTTCTTTTTCTTTTTGCACTTATTGCATAAGTGTTTGCTAGGGACTAGCAAAGGTAAAGTATATGGGGATGATGAATCCACATTTCATCATCTTTATTCTATCATTTTGGCACCTAAAACCCTAGCAAATGCTTGTAAATAGCATTAAATAGAGAAATTTAGCATGTATGCATGTGCATTCAATTAGTGTATAAAATGCTGTAATTAAAGCCAAAATTATAGAATAAATAAAAAAAAGAAAAAGAATAAAATATTGTAAATATTTTATGACCCAAAACCCCCGAGACCGAGGCATCTTGATGAATAGGTCGACCAGGAATAAAGTAGGGGGAGATAGGGGCCAAATACCTATAATTATTAATTCATTCTTTATTCATTTTGGGACCTATTTTTTGTTCCACTTTTTATACATCAAATAAAGAAACTTTGTACATGAAAGTTGTAGATAATTTTATATAGAAAAATACAAAATTGATTTCACAGAAAAATAATGTACAGATAAAAAGTTATGATCTGAATAAAAATCAAGAATGCCAACTTCCCAGACCCGCATCTCACAACTGACAACTCCAAATGCAGCACACTCACCTTTAATTGTATATAGAAGAAAATAAGCCATTTAATGGCGGTGGTTTCACATTTGGCGGAGCTACGGTTTGAAAGTTGAGTTTTGGACCCCTATTGTATACTTGTACAGATTAAAATATTCAATTTATTATTTATTTATTATTTTTATAATTTTATATTTTTATAATGTTGTAAATATTACTTATAATAATTTTGAATATTAAAATCAGAATAAAAATGTAAATAAAGATTAAAATAAAAATACTTATATACACAAAACATAGATACAATACCTATGTACATACCTATACATACCTGTTTATAATTTATTAATTATACAAAATAAATCAGAAAAATAAAATAAAAATATATTTATGTATATAAAAGTATTTTATAATTTTAGAAAATAATAAACAAAAATAAATAAATTAAAAATACAAAAAATAAAAATAAAATTCTCAAATATGTAGATAATATACCTATATAGGGGTATAAAAGCAACATGTAAAGATACACTTCATAAAATAAATTAAAAATCATAATAAAATACTACATAAAATTTTAAACATTTTTTATTTTTTAACAAAAAATTAATTCGGCCTTTTTCTATTTTTAAACGAATTAATAAAATATTTTTTTAATCTTTTCCCTGGTTGGTCCACGTGGACCAACCAGGAGCCTCCGACTGTTGACCGGCGGGTCAACAGTCCATCCTTCGTCCTTGCAGCTCTGTGCGCGCCTCGTTTTCCCCCGCTTTTGCGGATTTTTCGAGGCCACACCATTCGTCCTTTGCTGCCGCCTCCTTCACGAAACTTGTTCCTTGAACAATCACCTCCATCGCCGACCTCCCAGATCTCCTTAGATCTTCATGTCCCGCCCGTGACTTCTCCTCGAATTCACGCATCCAACCTTCTTCAAATAGAGCTCCGCCACTTCCATCCTCGGTTGGACTTCCTTCGGACCACCCCTCTCCACCTTCTTGCGCTCCAGACCTTCCTGGAGGTGACAGCTCCAGATCAAGCTCTTCAGCCTAGGTGATCGAGGTCGGAGAAGCTCCCCGCACCTCCGCCAAACGCCGGCATCAAGGTACCCTATTTCCTCTGGCTCCGGCCATTGAGGGCATCCTCTCTTCTCATTTCTTTCATGCAATCAGTTCCTGTTCGCTTTAGGATGAAAAACCCTCAAAAAATTTAGAGTTTCATCGCCTGAGTCACTTGATTCAACCACTTGGCCGGAGCGCTCCTCCGACCGATCATCTCCCCGTCGATCCACGCACCCCCACTTCCATCCTGAGGTCCAGGCAGTTTGCCCTAGGCCTCATTAACCTTCTTGCAGGTCAAAGCACGACCAATCGTGCCTGGAGATGAGTTTTGAAGCTCGTCAGAGCTCTTGAAGCCCCCGCAGCTCCGCCAGTTGCCAGCGAGCGTCACATCCTTCGCCGTGCCTTTTGCCGCATCCAGGAGATAGAGGAGGACCTGAGGAGGCCGCAGCCCGATTTTGAAGCTCAAAAGCCACCAGAGCAGGCCGGAGGAGCTCGGAGGACTTTGCCCAGCCGGAGCTCCTCCGTGTTCTTCCAGTCGCCTTTGCCACCATTCGATCAAGGGAGCCCCTCCAGATTTAACGTGGACCGTTCGATCATCAGCACCCAGCCACCGTCGATCTCACCCGAGATCTAATCTTAGACGTCCACCAGCGAAGCGTCATCGGCCGTTCAGATTGCGCCACGTGTCAAGTGGCATCTTCCTCGCCGTTGGATCGCGCGCCAAGGGTATTTTGCATCTACACCCTCGCGCCTTTTGTATTTATATTTTAGTTTTAAAACTTTTTTTTGTAGTGTAATATTTTTGTAATATTTGCAAAAACATCCCTGTAGTTTACTTATTTGCATATAGGTCCCCTGCCACGTCACCTCACGTGACAAGTTCACGTGAGGTGTGGGCATTTTGTGAAGGGACCCCCCAGGGTTAGGGTATTTCGTTCTGCTCCCAGAACTTTCGTATTAAGCGTTAAATATTTGGAGATTTTGCATACAAGCCCCTGCTATTTTCTGATATTGCCTTTAGGTCCCTGCCAGGCGCATGTTTCGCACGTGTTTGGCTTGGACATTTTGTACTAAGGCCCCTCCGGGTTCTGTGATATGTGTTTAGTCCAGTAAATGCAAGTTTCAGTTTAAAATTTGTGGAGATTTTGCATGTATTCCCATGGATATTTCGCATTTTGCATATATACCCCTGCTAGGTTTGTTTAACTTTTAGATGCTTGTTGTAATTATTTATATTATCTTTTAAGTCCAAAAATTCCACAAAAATAGGCTTAAGCTCCTGTTGGCTTATATTTTGACGTCCTATTTTAGTTTTTAATTTCATTACTTTTAAATATTTATTAAAAATCAAAAACATGCTTTTTCTCTACTGTTTAGCCTAGAAAATACCAAAAAATATTAAAATACCTCCAAAAATTCCAAAAAAACCCCCTAGTGTCTATTTTACTATATTTTAGTGTCAGTCCAAAAATCACTAAAAATCTCAAAAGAAAAACACTAAAAATTTAAAAACACTTCAAAACTTCAAAAAAATATATAAAATCAAAGAAAAATCCAAAAATCACAAACTAAGTTTATGTTTGTTCTAGATTTTATTCTCTTTATTTTAAAATTAATTTGAAAAATTTTGGTTGCTGTTTGTTATTTTTAATTCCCATTTAATTCACAGCCAGCACTTATTTCACTGTTTTGCTTTATTTCAGTCTTTAAAAATACCAAAAACACCTTGAAAAATTCCCAAAAATCACAAAAACAGTTAAAAATCCTAAAAATATCAAAAACATTTTATTTCTGAATTTTTGGTTATTTTTTCTTATTTTTATAAATATTTTACCTTGTCTTTGATTCCGTTGTTCTTAAATTCCAATATTGAAAAAGAAAAAAAATATAAAACATAAAATTATAAAAATCAAAAAAAATTAAAAATCAAAATACGAAATTAAAAATTAAAATAAAAAAATAAATTAAAAACCCACAAAAATTTATTTGCTTGATTGCTTAGTGTAGACACTTCACTCACACACATTCACTTGTGTATCAATTTCTGAATTACCCTGTTTGCTCCCTGTGTTCGAACTCTCTGCATACTTGTCCCTATACACCATTTGTGCAGAGTTAAAAATAAATTCTAACTCCACATTATTTCTAATTTATTGATCTTTAGTGTGGGTTAATTGTTGATTAAATACAGGTTTCATTTGAGAGTCGCCACAGCGACGGTTGTCTCCGCCTTGTGTGAGACACCATTTAAGCTCTCTCAAAATCTGCGTTTATCAATAAGGTATTTATTTTGTCAAATTAATGATATATACATGCATTTAGCTAGTATTTAAGGCAAAAATGAAAGAATAAAGGTGATGAAGTGGAGATTCATCAACAGGCTCCACACCACCCTTCGATTTTTTGTTCTTCATCTCCATGTTAGTCCTCAGTTTGCAATGTATTATTTCTGCATTTTATTAACAACAGTTCACATCCCATCTTCATTTAAACTCACATACCCATCTACAATTAATCCTAGGCATTCGCCAACCCTTTCGAATTCATCTTCCCTTCTATAGACCTCTTCCCCAACGATCCATTTCATCTCTTTGCAAAAATAGATAAACCCTTTTTAGGTCTTCACTCTGACCAAGTCCCTGGCCCTTCATTCCATTCTATAACACCCTCTACATGTCCACCGTGCTTCGGCTGGAGTCCTAACACCTGTAGGTACCAAGAAACTCTTGATTAGTCAGAATTCTGACCAAGCTTTGATCTCCCTCTGCCTCCAACAACACTTCATTGTACGGCCATTCCAAAGGTTTCCAACCCTTCATCAAGTGATCATCATCTTTGTTAAGACCTTACGAAGGTTTCCAGACTTCATTAGAGCATGGAGGAGGATAAAGGAGGTGTGTATCCTTCATCAGAGCACATCCACCTCCGTCGTGTGAGGCAAAGCAGCTCTCAGTTGAGGAGAAGTAGGAGTTATTGGATCAAATCTTCTTGATCTAATCATATGGATTTGATCAAGCCTTGAACCATCGCTTCAAGCTGAAGCTCTAGTGGACCCGAGTCACGCCCGCAGTGACAACTGTTGTCCACATGTACCGACCCTAACGCATGCTCAAGATGCCTCCCGAAGCTACACCTGCAAGTGCATGGCATGTGATACTCTTGGAAGTTTTGTAGATAAGCCCCATCCGATTCTTTTATTTGTACTTATTTCTCATCATGCGTAAATTTGCATTTAAACCCTTTTGGGTTTCCATTAGTGTATTTTAGTCCATGTTGGACCTATATTTGACATTTTTATGTGTTTTAATTCATGTTTATTTGCAAATTAGATCATGTATTGTACCTTTAGTAATTTGAGCAATATAGATCAAATTTCAATGAAATCAATCTTGAAATAAAGCTTATTAAATTCTCTTTGATTTATATGCATGGGCCTCTTAATTGATTCATATATGGTGCATTAAAAATCAGAGAAGTATTCCCTTTTTCATTGATAGAATTAATATTCATGAATCAGTATTATCCTTGTTAATTGCTCTACTTGAATCCCCATTTTGCTTCATTTCATTAGAATTTCATTAGGTATATTTATGACTGATCTTATTCACTAATTACTTAATTGAATAATGATATTTCATGGAGTAAATTATATGCTTAATCAAAGACATGCATTAATCAATTTATTTTATCACTTTAGAGATCACTAATTGATTGGATGTATTTAAATAAGACTTAATCGGGAGATTAAGTAATGAATTAGTTATTTTATGTAGTGTAGTGTGATGTATAACTTGCTAGCATTTTGTCTTACTTGTGTTAGCTTGCATTAGAAATTTGTAAAAAGAATCAGACATCCATTATGTTGTGAATCCTTGACCTAGATCTCACTGTGAATCACTTAACCCAGGTGCTTAAGTTCTAATTAGTAAACTAATTGTCTGTGTCCTTGTGTTTGAGACTGGACTTATCCATGATAAATTAATTCGATCTCTCTTCACATAGATACTCACCTTGATTCCATTGACTTGATAATCATCCATATTACGAGTGATTATTAATGTTGACGTTTAACAGTTCATCACTCCCTAAAAACCAGACATCCCACTTTTAGAGGAGTTGGAGATACATATTCGCATCATCGTTTGCACCGGGATAGTCATTGATGCCAACGCATCTCTAGCACCCTAAACCATGAAATGCAGGAGGAAAGGAGAGACATGATTGCCAGAAGACTCCTCTCTTCCCAAACAACGACTATATTTTTTATATTTGTTACTAGGAATATATACAGAGGTTCTGACCTCAGCGTTTGGGGTTTGCTACTGGGAGGACACGATGTGCCCTGGGGATTTGGGAACTCAAAAGCATGTAGCATCTTATGGTCAGGGATGAGAGTGGCATTGATGTGGTGGTTTTAGAATGAAAAATGGATTTTCTTTGATAGTTTATGGAAGTCAAGAATCACCACATGACCAGGATGTCATTTGTAATATCCATGATCTCGAAATCAATTAGTTTGCCAAAGCCTCTCATAAGAAGGGAGAGCAACGCTTGCACCGTGAGATGAAGGGAATCCAACAAGCCTCATACATGTGAGATGCCTTAGACCATGGTAACATTAAAGTTCGCACACCAAGTCAGGAGCCCACATTTTGTTTTAGAGGGGGGCAAGAAATTGTAAGGACATATGTCGTCCAACTTTGTAAAGTCGCATAAATCGAACAAATATTTTTGTGATCCCAAGATTGCAAAAGACTTCAACTTTGTTCCTAGGAAACTACTGATTTTAGCAATGTCTTGAGTTCCTTGATATCTTTACAAAAGTCTAATCTCAAAGGTGCAAGGCAAGAGCCAATGTCTGAGGATGCCACACCGGAGGTGGAGCATCAGTCGTGTCAGCGCAATGGTGATTACAAGAGGAGGAAGATGGAGAGAACAAGAGGTTTTGAGCATTGAGAAAATTTGAACATATCAGGGCACTAGGGCATACTCTAGCAATACGCACCTCTCCTTTGCAGTGGTAACACCAGATATCTAAACAGCATTTATTTAGATAATATTCGGACCTATCACATTGAAAGCATGCAATCTACAACAAATAAAAAGTACTATTTATAGGTTTTGCATGTGTATTTGGCATGAAGCCCAATGTATTTGTATGTCGTATCTTCTCAAAATCTTTTATAGGATTATTCTAAGGATTTGTTTTATCTTTGTAAGCTATGAGGTGATGAAAGGACAATGATTCTTACAAGTCACATACAAATGTGGTATGGTGGAGGTCATACTTTCATGCGACTTTAAGGGCCTAGCTTCATATCTAAGTTGCAAGTGTTCTCTTTTTCCTTAACAGAAGAGGACTACCTAGAGTTTGAATTCATATTTGATAACTTTTGTTGGATGTCTTCCAGGGTTGTCATAGCCGACTCAGAAAATATCAAAATAAGAGGTTTCATAAAAAGTGTACATTTTCATATAATCAGCAGATTTTGAATCATTTCCCGCGGCAAGAAAAAAACATGATCTTAGCTTTTTTTGGTTGTTCCTAAGATTGAAGTTTTTAGTCATCTACCATCAAGTGGTAGAAGGGGTGATTGTAAGTCATGATTTGATATTAGAGGTGTCATGTATGTATGTGTAAGATCTTAGAGTGCAAGTATAAGAATAGTGATTATAACCTTGTGTGTCATTGTCATATATCCCAGGTTGGAAATAACTTGCTTCACCCTCATTGTGAGCAGTCCATGGGAAGCTTTTGCATAACACACTCAACGGTTCATTTTTAAACAGCTTGCCCTTCAACATTAGGAACAAGGAATTAACCTTTGAGAGCTTACGGGAAGGCGGGTGTGGGGAAGGACGAGAGGGGAGGGGGAGGGGACCTTCATGTATTTGAATTCGTCCATTTCCCGTCTTAATTATTATCTATGTATAAACTCTAACAAAGATGACGGACTTGTTTTGAATGTAGATGACAATCTTTCATGAACTCCTACATTGTCTCCAAACAACTTAAAAACTCCTCTTTCACTGACTTTGAAGCCATTCATGTCAATCTTCCCATTGGTCTATCTATTTTAACGGTCAGTATGGTGCAAATATGATTGAATACAATGGCACCAACCGATAAATATTCAAGTATCCAAGATTAATATAATAGTCATGTTTAACACGATCAAATAAATCATCTAAGTTATAATCCAAATCTAAATATTGGGCATCATTAGATAATCTAATGGATAAAAAAGAATCGATACTTTTGTTTCATGCCTAGTAATAGACATGATCTAGAAAAAGGCATAAAATAAACCATTGGTAGGAAAACAAAATAAACAAAAATGAGTCAGATTTAGGTATCACCGAAGTATCTATATGGATTTCCCTTAGAGAAAATAATGCCCCACTTTACCAATGTAGTGGGTTAGAGGATTTGCTCCTAGATATAACAGTTCATGATTGATGTTGGTGCAGTCCATGGGGTTCGTCCTCAAAAGCACCTAAGAGAACACAGCCGGGAGAATAATGATTTCAGCAGTGTAGGTAACACAAAAGAAACCGTAAAAACAGTCCATGTCACACATAGCAGAGTAGAAATAAGAATTCTCAGAGATTTTAAAGATTATAAACAACCGCATCTAGAATGATCAAGTTAATCAACAGCCACGTAATAATCCAAATGTGATTATTAGACATAATTAGACAATCCAATGGATGAGAAAAGAATCAATATTATATGATTCGCCAATAGACGATCCAAAAAGGGCATAAAAACAAAAAATTCCTAGGAATATAAAACAAACAGAACACGACTTAGGTTTAGAAATCACTAAGTGCCATACGAACTTGCCTCAGAGAAGATGAACTCCTTGTTTTACCAGTGTAATGGGACATGCTCTCAAGACACTGACTGTTCATGATTGACGCTGGTGCACTCCAACAAGGATCGTCCACAAAAGCATCTCAGAGAACGCAACTGAGAGAACGATTATTTAAGCGATGAAGAGAGCACAAAAGAAGATTGCATAAAAAGACTCCAACATGAAGTGTTCCATGAGAAAGTTGTGTATTTTTTCAAGATCTACAACTTTCATGTAGAACCTAAAGCCAAAATACATCATATATACATACTTAATATTTTTGTAAATATTTTTAATGAAATAAAAATACTTCTATTATTTATTTATTTTTAATATTTTTATATAAAAATAATGTATAATATATTATATACAATATTAAACTAATTTTTAGGGAACTTTTAATAATGAAAACACAGAAAATTAAGGGAATCGTACATGCATATATTATGTATTTATTTAATATAGTAATTAACTTTAATTATTTACAAGATTTTAAATATTAATTTCAATTGATTAATCGTTATGTCAATTTAACAGTTTAAGATAGAGAGATAAATAATAAAATTAATGATGAATCTGAGATTCATCAACGCGACGGGTTACTTATCGCATTGCATTTTCGGATTTTTCAGCTAAACTGTAGCTTGCATGCATGATCCGAGTAGATATTCTTGATGTAGATGCTAGCAGGAATACAATGGTATGGTCAAATCGTCAATCAGAGTGATTTTGCAAGGCATCGTCGGAGTGGCTCCGACTACTATATAGGTATGATTGATCATAATTTCTAGTTAATCGATTACTCCTTAAGGCTGATAGATCATTTGGCCAAAATGAAAGATCATGGTTGGTTTTATGATCGATCAATACTTATCGATAATTAAAATTGGATGATCGATCATTCTTTGACTGTGGACCCATTTCGACCTTAATTTATGAAATTTGATTATGAAAATGGTGTAAACCATATAGGATATTAATATATATGTTAAATGTCTGGATTATAAAAATAAATCGATAATCTAGTGAAATGGGTTTGATATACTTATATTTGAAAATAATGGATGAAAATGAATTTGGTGAGGTTCGATGAGGGTTAGCTTGAGCATCATGCGTACACCTTCATATCAGAATTTCAGCTCTTAGGACCAACGGTCGAATTTTCCGCTGCAGTTTTGATTTCATGCCAATGTGTTAGACATTTAGTGGCATGGGGGTAGCTTGGAGTAGTACCACCAAGGGAGGGGCATGCACTCTTGGGGCCTTGGGTAGAAGCATAGTTGACCGCGATTCCAACAAGTCATTAGTCGAGGGACATGCTAATTGGTGCACTGGTGTGCCCTTGTTGCTCAGTGTCAGACTCGATTTTCAAATATGTAGTGTCAAGTAGTTATGATGGTTGTCTGTGCTTCACTTCTTTCACTTAAGGTTGGTGCTTTGATACTGATTGGTGTAGGCACTATTGATTAGTATCCGAGTGTTAGTCTTAAGAGAGGAGTTTCGAGAGTTGTGGTTTACCTGAAGGAGAAGGTTCGAGATAGTTCTAGGACAAGACTTTATAGGGTCGATTACAGACCTTTGGTGAGGATTGGCACAAGGTAAAATATGGGGTTTGACTCGGCACAGGGTAAACTATGGGGATTGGTTTAGAACTGCAGGATTTCATGATTTGGTTTAAGGATGGCGTCACAAGGATAAGAATAAGGATAGGGATCAGGGATATCGATTTTCTAATCAGTTTTAGTGTGGGTTTACACGGTTACCTGCTTTTATACACTTTCTATCTAGTAGTTATTTCTTAGTTATTTGTTTAGCACCGTATTGGGCAACTTTGCTCATAACATACCTACTTTCTTGAATTTGGCACAAGTCCTCAGGAGCAGTCTCAGGGGTGAGCGGCTTGGTCAGTTTAGTTATTTTGTTATTGTTGTTGTTACTTCTGGTCATGCACACTTTTGTAGTTTTTCTACTGTCTTTACTTGTACCTTTTGAGAGATGTATATCATATGTGTATGGACATTACATTGATACATGTATGTGGCTTTTTTGTGGACATGGTTACATGAATGTTAATGGAAATGTTTATTGCATTTTCTACTATTCTGTTAATGCTATGCTTCCAGCTTACTTCATGTGCTTCGAATGTGAGATTGCATTATGTGTATTGGATTACCGAGTATCAAGGTCATAGGGGAACGGATGTCACACAAGTATTGTGTATGGACCCTCGAAGTTCCACCTATAGAGGTCAGACCTGTTGGGTGTAAATGGATCTTCAAGATAAAGTGAAAACTTGATGGGAAGGTAGAGACCTTCAAAGCATGGCTCATAGCCAATGACCATACACAGAGAGAAGATATCGCTTGAGATAAGACTTACTCTCTCGTGACCATGCTTATACACATTAGGAAATTGCTAACTATAGCTACACAACTTTACTATGACATCTGAAAGATGGAAGTCAATAATTCATTCCTCAATAGGTACCTCAAAAAGGATATTCATATGAAGTAGTCCCATGACTTCATAGTTAATGAAAGCAAAATGTGCAAGTTAAGAAACTCCATCTATGGACTCAAGCATGCTTCTTATAGTTGGAACATCGTATTCGATGAAATTATAAAGGTTATGATTCCAGACAGAGTTTTGCTGAACCATGTAAGGCTTAGTGGAAGTGTCATTGTGTTCATCATGCTAAATATATATAAAATCGTAATCATTTAAAATGATTATGGATGATAATGAGTGTTTTGTAATTTGGTTATTCTACACCTTTGAGATAAAAGCTCCCTAATTCCACTTACATCTTAGTTCTGAAGTTGTTGAGAAGCAAAGAGAAGAGGGCATTGGGACCATCACATTAGGGGTACATCTTGGACAAATGCCACTTAAGAAATTCCGAGGAAGGCTTCTTTCCCTTAAGATGTGGTTATGTCATATCTAAGGAGATAACACCTCAAAGTGTTGAGGATGTGCATTATATAGATGCATGCCCTTGTAGATCAGCTATAGTAAGCCTAGTGATGGTATATATGAAAACCAGATCTCTGTCATGTAGTGGGCATAGTAAATTGTTACATGTCCCACTATGGAGACGAAACATTTAATTGCAGTAATAATAACATCTTCAAAGACACGAGACTTTAAAGATGGTGATCTCAAAGTCTTATCTTTAAGAACTTAAGACTTTGTAAATAGTGATCTAAAATTCTTACCTGCAGATACCTTACAACACTTAAGACTATGTCTTAGTCTAAGGAGATATAAATCTCTAAGAATAAGGGTATTCAAAAAGATAATAGAGATCCTTACTGGTTATAATAATTGTTGAGTTGTGGTGTCAAAGGCTAAAACTAGCAAGATGCTAGGCATTATGACTACTTTAACAAGATTGAGTATCAATTGCATAAGATGCAATATTTGCATGGGATGCAAACATTGTTAGTAGGAGATATGCAAGTTTGTAAAAGGACCGGGCAAAGTCTCTTGGGATAGAGTGACTAGTTAGCCGACCAAGCTATTTATGTGTCTTATGATTAGCACACGAGTGTCGTTGTTTAAAGATTAGCCCATTAATGAATCTATTGTCTAGTATTTTTAGGCATGCGAGCCCACGACAAGCCATTGTGCAATAAAAGTTATTGCAGATCATTCCTTAATCTGAAATAAATAATAACTAGTTTGCATAGTATGTCCCTTAGTAGAAATAGGATTATGTACAATGGGCATCCCGATATCGTATAACTATTGATGCAAAGGTTAGATCACAAAGGCTGGTGCGGGGTTGAACATCTAAAGAGTTAGATTGAGGACTCAATCGCAACGTCAAGTGATTATCAAGAAGGGATCTACAGCTTGAGAAAGAGATGACAATCCTTACTCCAAAAGTTGACATCCGACCAACATCCAACCGATCTCTTGATGCATGTCCTTTGCATGGGAATAGAGATTCGGAGGTATTGTATGGATTCGATCAAAGAGTTGACTTAGCGAGATCGAGATTTCAAAGAACTATGTTGTATGATGTCATGATATAGGCACAAGTTCTATGACTGGAGACATGTTTTTTACTATATGTCTAATTATGTAAATTAGTCAGGCCATTAGGTTGATGACCCAATCAACGTATATACACCGGTGAGCTGATGTGTATACAAGGGCATGTAAGTAATACAATCTCTCAAAGGGATCATACAGGTTGACTATTGAACCGGAAGACATAAGCCCACTCATGAGATATTGGGAAAAATCAAATTCCAACGTTGGTCGTTTTGTTAGAAATGAGACATTATTTAAAGGTATGATATATGTTTTTTTGAAAAATATATGATCGATATCAACTCCAAATGATCGAATGAGAAACTTAACGATAAAATCCTGAAGAAGACAATTCAAATATAATCAAAACTTCGGATTTAATCATAGACTTCTAGTATGCAAGATGTATGGGTATTGGGAATACTCGAGGGTGATGCGATCTTAAACAATTGTAGACTATGATGCTTCCATTCCGAAGGAACAATGAAACAAGTTTCAATTTTAATGTCTCCACTCAATAGTCAAACTATCCAATCTTAGTCCAAATATTGGACATTGATTTGAATGTGATTATGATGCAATGAGAAGATTGGATATTCTATCTGACTTGATCAAACATCTCTAAGAGATCTTCTAAATCCGGATATGAGATTAGATCTCACTATCCAAGTCACTATACATGACTTACACGATCGTTATGTTCTTATCTCTAAGTATCCAAGGAGAAGGCATACTATCCTTGAAAAAGTTCAATAAAAAGTTTTATAGAATGATATCTGAGCATTGTAAAATAAAGAGAAATAAGGATGACTAAATTGGATTTAATTGTCATAAGTAATGTGAATATGATTCACATTATTTAGACATGTATAGAGAGACCTTTTAGACAATTAAATTACATTTAATTATCATAGAAGAAATTAATATAGATAATACTATCCGTAATAATTATTGATAATGTGGATATGATCCACAATATTATAGAGAGAAATAATTGTGAAAAGGATTCACAATTTAGATATTATTGTGAATCGGACTCACGTTGAGCAATTAAATGTAAATGCGATTTACATTTAGTATTGGATGGATAAATATGACTCATAAATATCAATGGTCTATTTGAAAGTATCATAAATATTGTGCAAATTATTTGATGATATTTTATTGATAAAATAAATTCTATGAATAAAGATTTAATATAATAAGATTACATTAAAGGAGACCGGAGAGAGAAAGTCTCCCTCCGATCCCATGATGGATGTGTACCACAAATGAGGAAGGAGGCTATCTCATTTCCATGTTTTTGTAAGGAGGCACTTTCATTTCCTCTTTATTCATGAGAAAAAGATTTATTTTGAGATTAAATTTTGGAGCATGATATAATAATTGATTTTATTAACTATAAATCCTTTTATACTTAGAGGACAAGTATATAATCTTTTAATCTCAACCATTAATAATTATTAGGAGTGCATTAGAAGTGCATCTCCACAATCCAATTTGTTATAAAAGAGAGGCTAACACTAGCTCTCTTTAATCAATTATGAATGCAAATGTTGCAACAACAAAATCTCTCTCTGTCTCTCTCTTTACTCCACATGTCCACCCTCTCACCTCCAAGCCTATGACCATGCCCCTAACCTTCGGGTTTTGGAGTCCATGGCAGTCGCAGCGTGGCCGTCATGTCGTCTTATTAATTCGATCGATCTCACGTAGAGGTTCTGCTTCTTTAACGCCTCGTGCTCTTTAAGAAGGAGATTGATTAGTAGATAAAGTTAGGAGCTTCACGACTCAGATTATTTTGTAGATTGTGGGAGTTACGTGGTTCATCTACGCGCCCACATGTATTGTTTCCCTGAATCGAACTTTACACATGAGGTCACTTCACTTAGAGACTATGAGAACAATCACGCTTCAAGAGGTAGTCCTTGTACTCGTTTGATCTTGATGGAACAGGTTAGGAGAATTTCCCAATCCGATGTGGTTCCATCGCATAAAACTTTTAAATTTCGCTGCTACTGCAACTTATATGACAAATTTTGTTTTTATCAGATACGATCTGACTCTCACCCTTCTGTGATGTGTGAGGCTTAATTGCCTCCCTTCACTCAGAGGGTCAAGTTTTTGAACTAGGTTGGGCCGGCCCGACCCAGTGCTCATCCCTACGTCCACTACTTAGACATGCTCTCATCATCTCTTCCATAAATTATTTTGGAGTATAGTGAGCAACTTCCTCAAATAGGACTTATATACTACAATGCTAGGGTTCGAGTCATCAAGAGTGCATTAGAAGTTACCAATATACCCCTAGTATATAAAAAAATAGACTCGATGTCAAGCCGTTAAACCTGTAAATAAAGGGACGATACCCCCTATGAGTCCCAACAAACTCACATCTCTATCTTCGTAGTACCCTTTGAGTTGCATCATGGGTTTCCATCTCCATCTATGTGGCCTCCTAGCCACATCTATATCTTCATAGTAGTGCCTTCATATCTCCATCTTCATTCCTAGTGGCCTCCTAATTGCATATCTATCTCCATTGTAGTGGCCTCTGAGTTGCATCTCCATCTCCATGGTAGATGCCTTCGAGCCACATCTCCATCTTCACATTATCAACCTCCAAGAGACATCTCCATCTTCAAACTAGTGGTATTCAAGATGCATGTACATCTTTATAACGATGCCTCCTTAGTCGCATCTTAAACTCCAAGTTATATCCATAAAACCACATCTTTGTTTTCTAAGTCGCATATCAGAACCGCATCACCTTCTCTGAAGTAGAGATCATAGTTTCAAAATTCTAATTCAAAGTAGATGTTGATATGTCTTGAATCCTAACCATTTGTTATGTTGAATCCAATTGAAGAACCGTTCAATACACCCTCCATCCACCCGTGCCACCGTACCCTACCAATACAAGGGTGTATGTGGGTGTTCGGATTCATCTGCATCCGGGATCCATTTGAATGGGACTAGTATATAAACTCCAAAGGGTTAATTCTCTTTGTATCCTATGAATTTTCTTCTCCTCCACAAACAGTGAAACTGACTACCCCCACACAAGGACGTAACCCAGTTACGGGTGAATCTTGTAAATCCATGTCTTTGCATTTTTCTTGATGAATTGTATTTGAGCATGTTTGCTTCCACGATTTGCAATAGTAATGTTCCATTTACAAACTTAAGTCGGTTTATGCACTACATAGAGTTTGATAATACAACCATTGTATTATCAAATAGTGTAACTGGTTGCCCATCGCACAAGGATGTAACCCAATTACAGGTTATTGGGAAAAATGAGAAACTTGTTTATTCCATGCGCCCTAGGCTCTCTTATATAGGAGAGTAGCCTATGGGTAAAATACATAAAGAGTTCAACAGGAACAATAAAATGCAAAAAGGTACAGACGAGAATAACATATATCTCTACACTCCCCCTCAAGGTGGAGCATAGATGTTCATCATGCTCAGCTTGGACAAACATTTCTGGAACGACCCTCGAAGTAATGCCTTGATGAAGATGTCTACAGTTTGGTCACCTGAGCTAACATGGGATGTAGAAATAAACCCCTTCTGAATCATATCTCGTATGAAGTGACAATCAACCTCAATGTGTTTGGTTTGTTCATGAAATGCTGGATTATTTGCAATGAATAGAGCATCTTGATTGTCACATTCCAGAGCCATAGGAAGCAGGACTTATATATATATATATATATATGTAAGCACAGCCTTCATCCACATCATTTCTGTACTGACCTGGGCCATAGCCCTATATTCAGACTCAGCACTAGATCTTGCTACAACCGTTTGCTTCTTGCTTCTTCATGAGACCAGAGAGTCTCCAACATACACAACAAATCCAGTGGTTGACTTCCTATCCTTAGGACATCCTGCGTAATCTGCATCAGCACATGCTGAGATAGTAATCTCCTTGTCTTTCTTAAACAGCAGACCTGCACCTGGAGATGACTTAAGGTACCTGAGTATCATATGTATAGCATCCATATATACCTGACGTGGTTGCTCCATGAACTGGCTCACTCGACTCACAGCAAAGGAGATATCGGATCTGGTAATAGTAACATAGAGAAGCTTGCCCACCATCTCTCTATATCTTCTCCTGTCCACCTCATCAGTTTCGTCATCATATAATTTCATATTGGGATCCATGGGTATAGTGGCAGGTCGACAACCAAGCATTCCTATTTCACTCAACAGGTCAGTGACATATTTCCTCTAGGTCATTACCATCCCATGAGAATTTCTGGTGAATTCCGGTCCCTGAAAAATATCTAAGAACTCCAAGGTCCTTGGTGACAAATTCACAACCCAGTATTTCTTTCACCCTCTGAATTCCCTGTTCATCATCACCTGTAATCAAGATATCATCTACATACACTATAATTGCAATATTACCTCTGGGTGTCTTCTGTATGAACAAGGAATGATCGGCATTGGAACGGTTGTACCCCTGTTTCTCAAACAGGTCTGAGAGCTTCTGGAACCAAGCTCTGGGGCTCTGCTTAAGTCCATAGAGCCTTATGAAGTCTACACACCTTAGAATACTCCCCCTCAACAACAAAACCAGGTGGTTGTTGCATGTAGACTTCCTCCTGTAAGTCACCGTATAAGAATGCATTCTTCACATCTAATTGGTATAGTGGCCAATCACGAGTAACCGCAACAGAGAGGAGGATCTGTAGGGTAAAATGGCGAGCAACCAGCGAGAATGTATCAAGATAATCCACCACATATGTCTTTGTAAAGCCACGAGCAACCATGCGTGCCTTGTATCTGTCATTACTGCCACCTGCATTCCGCTTAACTGTAAAGACCCACTTGTAGCTCACTGTAGACACATCAGTAGCTGCAGTAACAAGGCTCCAGGTGCCTCTTGACTGAAGAGCAACCATTTCTTCTTCCATGGCTAAACGCCATCGACTATACTTCAACGCATCTTGATAATTCCGTGGAAGATCCACCGCTGATAGTGCAATGGACAAAGCTCCTGAAATCTCCAGTTAAGTGATCAAAAGACACAATAGATGCTATAGGATATGACGTGCAGCTGCGCTTTTGCTTCCGAAGAGCAATAGGTAGATCTAAATCACATGCCTCCTCATCTGGCCTCTGTAACACATCATGCTCAGGGAAATCATCATATCCGTCAATATTAATAATATTCTCAGAACATACCTCAGGCAAGCTAGATGATGGGCAGTGACCATGAGCAAAGTCAGGCCCACGGGTATAGTGGAATGGTAATGGGGAAACAATAACAGTAATAGGAGGTGTAAGAGATGGTAGTGGAGGTGATAGTGGTGATGGGGCAGGTGGAGATGGTGGTGGTGGCATGTATATAGCTTCAGTAGTGCCAGAGGATCCCAACTCATCACCTGTAGATGAGAAGTACACAACAGACTCGAAAAAGGTAACATCAGCACTAACAAGATACCTCCTGCGCAATGGATCATAACACTTGTACCCCTTCTGTGTTCTGGAGTACCCGATGAAAACACACTTGACAGCCCTCGGAGAGAGCTTGTCAATCCCTGTAGACAACTGGTGGATAAAGGCAAGAGCCAAACACATGAGGGGTGAGGGAGAATAATTCTTTGTTAGAAAAAACAAGAGAGAAAGGAATCTTCTCACCTAAGACAGACAACAACATACAATTAATGAGATAACATGCCGTAAGAATATCATCGCCCCAGAAAGAATGAGGGGCATGACTCTGTATAAGAAGCGACCTGGTGACATCAAGTAAATGCCTATGTTTCCTTTCTGCAACCCCATTTTATTGGGAAGTATAGGCACAGGATGTTTGGTGGATAATCCCTTGAGATGAAAAATAATTGGAGAGAGTATGAGTACAAAATTCCAAGGCATTATCACTTCTCACAATTTTTACAGATGCAGAAAAAACATTACAAACTTCATTGATGAAATTAATGATAATATTCCCCGCTTTAGATTTATTCTTTAACAGAAAGACCCACGACACACGAGAGAAATCATCCACAATAACCATATAAAATGTGTGTCCCTGATGATCAAGAACACGACTAGGACCCCATATATCTACATGAAACAACTCAAACTTGGAGGTACTACTCTGACACTGACGACTGGGAAAGGTAGATCGATGGTGCTTTCCTAACTGACAAGCCTCACATTGGATGGACGTGTGAGGTGAAACTTAGTGATGAATCTACGATTCGCCATCTTTATTCATTTATTTTAGCTTAAAATCCCTTATAAAACACATGTATATATTACTAACTCTGTATTCTTACTAACTTGCATCTTTGTATAAATATTGTACACTTCTTACCAATTTTAACCTAAAATAAATAAAGAAAGAAAGAAAGGAAAAAGGAAAAAAAGAAAAAAAGAAAGGAAGACTGTATATATGTAATAGATACATGCTGACCCGAACCCCGAGAGAAGGTCAAGATTTGACTTGATCGACCAAGAATAAATAAGGGGGAGATAGGGTCCTCAATTAGAAAATCCAAAAAATATTGGGTGTTGTGTATATTTGTATACTTCACTATTTTATTTGTACTGTAATTGACCTCAAATCAAATAACTTTCAAAACCAAAGTTGTAAATAAAAAATATGTTCTAATTAATAAAAATAATTGCACAATTAAATCACGTACAGAATAAAAGCAACCACACTTGGAAAAAACCACTAAACACTAATTAAAAGACCAATTCCGCCTCCATATGAACCCAAATCGAATCAATCTCACTTCCATTGAATTCTAAATTAAATTATCTTTAAAATGGTTGTATTTTCATATTTTTTGGAGTTATGAGTAAAAAGTTGGTTTTTTGGGGTGGTTTGTACAATTTTCCTATGTATTTTATAAATATTGTATTTATATATTTGTAAATTTTTTACTATTTAATTAAAATAAAAATAAAAAAATAAAAATTTTAAAACAAAAAAACTAATTTGCTTATTTAACCATGTATATAATGTCATATTTGTATATAACATATGTATATATTTAATTTTCTTAACTAACTTCCACAAAAAATAAAAAAAACAACATTTTTTATTCAATAAATAAAGTGACAAAAATTCAAAAGAAAGTTAATTTTGTAAATAATTTTATCTCTCTTTATCTTTATCTCATTTCAATTTTCATCTCTCTTATCTCTTTATCTAAAAAGTCAAAAATTCAAATTTCATCTCCATTATCTTTTCTATTTATATGGCTCCTTCTCCCTCATTCCAACAGGATCAATCTTTAATGAGAGGAGCCTGATCTTCGAGAGTCGTCTTGTCGAGAAAGGTGCCTAGCCTCCGAGCCATCCGGTGACAGCGAGTCGGCCTTAGTCGAGGCGATCACGGTAGTTTTCCGCTCCTAAGGTGAGATCCATTGTTATTTCTTCATTTTTTATCTAGGTTAATCGCAATTCAAATTCTGCAACTTCATTTCATCATCATTTCGTTTTTCTAGATCTTAAATTAAAAAAATCCATCATAATTTGATGCGTTTTGATCTCGATTTTTCATCTCATGTTCTTGATCTCTCCACGTTCTTTTCCTATCTTACACGATCTATCAACTCCGACCACGCATGGTGGTCAAAGAATCAGATTCGTTCCTTTCACTTTCATCGGATCCTCGTTCATTTTCTGATTTGTAAATAAATAAAAAATATAAAAAAATTGTTTTCTTTTTCTCTAAGTTTGTTTTGTAAAATAAAATAAAATAATCCAAAAAAGATAAAAAAAAATTAATTTTAAAAAGGTTTTTATTTAATATTTCATTTACTGTTTACAAATTACAAAACTTAAAAAACAAAAAAATATCGGGTTGAGTCCGTCGTTCATCCCCAGTGCCCACGCCGACCGTCGTGTGTGGTGGCATGCCTCCTTTACGCCGTTCTTCCCCAGCGGTCACGCCGCCCAACCGCGGTGGCTCCTCCAGTTCAGACGCTTCCGCCACGCGTCCCTCGGCATCACTCCAGACGACGGCAGCCCACGCGGTGCCTCCGCGCTCCAGAACAAATCGCGACTCTTGCCACGACCTGGTCAACCTCCGACCCCAAAAGATGCCGCAGCCCAACGCGGCTGTTTCCATCTCCGCCTCCACGAAAGCAGAGGCCCTCAGTCACGCCCACGTCATCCCCTCCACGACGCGTGAGTCTCTGCCGCCCAGTAACCCCGACCGTGGCTCCCTTTTGCGTGGCCCACCGTCCGACTCTTCCAGCACCTCCATGCGCGGAAGTGTCGCCCTCGAATTCTCCACCGCCAAAGCCTCTAGCCCTTGGCCACCGCACCAGCCGTGCCTCCAACCGCCTGGGCTCCTCACCCTCCGCCGCGATTGCACGTGGGCTTGTTCAGACCGTGCGTCGCCTCTACCTCCTCACCTCCTGGGGTAGGTTGTCAACCCCCATCGCCGCCATCTCCATTACTTTGCGCGCCGCCTGTAGCCGCCAGCCGCCATTACCATCTTGAGGTAAAAGAAGAGAGAAGAGGGTGGCGCACCGGCGACCCCCTCTTGTTGTTGCTTGGAAACGAAGGAAAGCACATGAGCCCTAGGATTTGAATAAAATAGTTGGGTAAAATATCAATCAGGCTCCCAGGAAGTTTTCAAATTGCAAAAGAGCCCCTGCCAGCCAGTGCCACATGCCGCGCACGCCCCTATTCGATAATTTGCGTTTTCACTCATCCCCTTTATTATCTGTTAATATGTTATTCTAGAACTTTAACTATTCACATTTCAGTCCTTCATTTACAGACTTTGAATTGCATATTTATCTTGTTGGAATAAATGTTATTTGTGATCTGAAAATTATGCAAAAAATCATACTATGCTCCTGATGTGAGTATCTATCTAGCATAAAAATTTCATTGCATTTTGTCATCATTTATTATTATTATTAAAACAAAAAAATGCCATTTTTCGCTTTCTGAAATTAAAAAATTCATAAAAATTCGAAAATAACTCCAAAAAATCCAAAAAATATGGTAGTTTTATTTCATTGTCTTTTAATTTCTGTGAAAATTTCGTGCATTAATTATTTATAAAATCCAAAAAATGAAAAATACTAAAAATTTTATAAAAAAATCACAGAAAATTCTACAAAAATCCAAAAAAAGTGATTTCAGATTTTGATTGTAGATATTTATATTTATTTCATCATAAAAATAATTGCCAGGAGTTTTAAGCAATTAAAATATTTTTAAATTGTAAATTTCTCCAGGCCGTGCACAATTTCGCATTTTCTCACTGTTAAAAAATAGAAAAACATCTGAAAATTTCACAAAAATTCCCAAAAATATTTGAAAACTTTTAAAACCCAAAAATATTTTCTCTGAATTTTTCTAAGCATTTTTGATAAATTGAAAAATTACAAAAGAGTTGGTCGGCGTATTTTTGATCTTATGGATAGTGCTCCGTATTATTTTTGAAAATAAAAAAATTACAAAATAAAAATCACTGAAAATTTGAAAATTAGAAAATACAAAAAATTAGAAATAAAAATTATTAAAAAAATAAAAAGATAAAAAATCACAAAAACCAAGGATAGTTATCCTTTGAGATTCATGTTTTTCTCTTAATTGATTTTCGATCAATTGAATATCCCTCGAGATTTGTAGCCTCCATGAGTTCGACCATGTCCGCTATACAGGTTAATAAGTAGAAAAAATAAAAAAAATATTTGTTTGCCTATCACGGGATTTTTGGGGATAGCAACGACAAATTATCCTTACCTTTAATTATCGATCCTCACGATCTCATGCACAACAAAATGGCACCGTTGCCGGGGAGGCACGGCGAGGGTAGTTAGGTTTCTCTTTGGACCTGTTAGTCTTGGTTGTAGATATATGTTTACATTTTGCCATTCACTTCATTATTCATATGACTGCATTTGTTTCATTTTTTCTCATATTTGATAATTGTATTTCTTACACGTTCTCTTTTTTTTTCTTGTGAGGGTTCGCATAGCGAAGGAGGCGATCCTGGGAGAGCCGAAGCACCCAAGCGAAGTGGAGGCAGCTTGATTCTTCACCAAGCCGCAGGATAGAGTGAGAAGAGGAGAAGAAGAATTGAAGAAAAAAAATTTAAAAGAGAGAGAGTTTCTTTTCTAGCATTTGAACTCTTGTAAACGGACATTCATTTGTTGCGGGGACTATTTCACCAAGTGCCGGTGCACTTGGGTGACCTTACCGATTTTGTTTTCATCGCCTTATTTTTCTTTATTATCCGCGGATATCGTGAGCTACCTCTTGATTGCTTTAATTAATTTGCTTGAGCCAGGTAATTAATTAGGTCCAAACACCCTAAACAAGAATTTTTGTACCTATAGAGTAGAGCGGAATTTGGACTTAGTTAAATTAACTTGTTCTTTCCCGTTAATAGAAGCTATCATCTAGGACGGTTCACTTGCATTTTCATATAGAATAGTTTATTTCAATTCTACGCGGATCACTTGCATGCAAAGTGCTGGCGACAAGGTACACATCTCTAACCCCTACATGCATCATTATTTTTAATCGTGCATTGACATTTCCGATCTCCTTCCTTGTTTTCACTCACATAAGTTAAAAAGGAAATTGGATACTCGGTAGGCGGTTTTTTGAAAATATTTTAACCAAGTGACAACTGCCTAAAATACGGGACTGCTAAAGAAAACTCGACCCTAAAATAAACACAAGGAAAAATTATTGTTTTGGGGAGAGTAACCCCCTTATTATTTGGTTTGTTTGAGCGAGAGAGCGATCTGCACACTAGGATAGAACTACGCCCGAACTCTTTTCATACTACTATCTTGGGTTAGTCGTTCTCCAGTGAGGATCTCTCCGGTAGCCGGTAAAGAGGCCCGCGACGTCCTTAACAGATTGAATTGATCAGGTAGCCGATAAACGGTCCGCAATTCATACTGGCTGGGAAAGATCCAAGTTTAGGATTAGGCCAGTCTCCTGAGAGCATTGGGTTCCTAACAGCTCGCTCTAACCGCTCTAATATATTGTATTCTCACCAAACTCTAAAATTGATAAGATAATTGATCGAAACTTCACGGTCTTCACATTGAGTTGAGTTGGTGAACTGGGGGTTTGTATTGTGTTTGATTGCTTGTGTGCATACTCGATCCTTCTGTGTATTTGCATCTTTTTCTCCATATCTTTTGACTTGACCCTCGTGCTCTCCTGATCTCATCTTTTGTTTCGGAGATGGCCGATTGGAGTTATTTTAATCTGATCTTTGTGGACTTCACGCACTCTCTAGACAATCCACCTTCCCTTTTCCGGGAGGACTTTCCTCCTGATTTTTGTGCATATCCGCCTAACCCACTATTTCAGGAATCGTACGATGATTTTCACCCGTCCTCATTCAACCCGCCCGATCCTGGGATTTTGGAGTCATCTTTCATGATTTCCACACTTAAGACACTGAACCAGATGATGGAGCATATGAATTTGAGGATTAGAAATCTATTTAACATAAATACGAGCCAGAACGTTGCTCCACTGTTTGAGGATATGGATTCACTTGAGAATAATCATGAGAGCTTACAATTGTCCAAAATACAAAAAAATGAGAAAATTTTAAAAACCCAAAAAGATTCTGGGAGACACATTATTGATTCATTTTGTAAGGAGAGGACCCAAATGCCTGATCATTTACCCACCCATATATCCACCACATGTCCCAACCTTGATTCCGAGGATTCCACTATGCAGACTACTCTTGGTAATCCTCGTGTATATGCTGATTCCGATCTCCTCCCTTGTATAGAGGAGGTCCAAGAATTCAAAAAAATGTTGATTGAACCTGAAGTGGTAGCCACCCTTCATGAGATCATTAAAGCCCCACTTCAAGAGGCTATGACAGATTTATCTACTCCTCAACACAAGAAGAGAAAGCAAAGGAGAAGATCTGAGCGTCACATCTTGACCATGCCACTGCCTACGCCATTTCTCACCGTCCGTATTTTAAGAAAGGGAACACTGCCACAGCTCTTGTGAGTTGCTCCATATCTGACTATTCTTGTGATAACACTCTCCTTGGCGGTGGTTCTTCAATCAATATAATACCCTTCTCTATGGTACAGTCTCTTCATCTTGGGCCTCTCAAGAAAACTAGGATGATAGTTCAATTTGCTGATGGATCTATCAAGAGGCCGAAGGGTATTCTAGAAAATGATGTCATTCTCATTCAGGGCATGAACTTCAATTCGATTTTGTTGTAATGCCCATGGAGACCTCCACCCCTGTGGAGCACCCTCCAATCATTCTAGGACGGCCATTCCTCGCCTCTGCGGGAGCCATTATTGATTATGGATCAGGAGAGATTCGCTTCCGTTCCTATGCAGGGAGCGATGTGTTGATCACTACACCCACTACTGACCAGAGACCTGCATCCCATGAGAGCCCGCCTGTGTTAGCCAACCCTAAGGAATTTGACCTCGATGATAATATAAGAGATTCTTTTTATATGTTGGATGATAATGGAACCCGAGAATTCCTCTTGAAGGAGGAAGACTCAGAAAGCATAGACCTTGGAGTTCCCCCTTCTGGTATGTGGCGATGCATTGATGGCATCCGTGGGATTTAAATGATAGACACCCTAGAGCGGAAGGCAGATTCTGAGACTAGACAGGACTGACATGATTTGACTACTTTCACTAATGATTCTGTTCCTATTCACCCTAATTCAGATGAGACCGATCATGCCAAATTTGATTTGATTGTTTTTATAAAGGAATTTGGGCCTTTTGATAAAGATGATGATCCGGTAGAGGCTCTCCAGGCTGAAATTGATCCTACTTTTTCTGATAATGATTTCAAGCCATTTACTTTGATGTTTGCGAGACTTACCAAGCAGGATACTCTACCCTAAGTATAGGGGGTGATGTTGTTCATATCATCTTTTTTGTTTTTGAGTCTGTACATTCTCTTCATTGGTTTTCCCCTTTTGTACACTCTACTATACTTTGGATTACTTGATCCTAAATATAGGGGTGTCATCAACTTCTCTTCTTTTTATCTTTTCTTTTAGTCATTGTAGTATAAGAGTCTTTTCACTTTTCTATACTTAGCACGAGTTATGTCTTCCTTTTTCGCTCTCTGATCACTATGAGGACATAGTTCGAGCTAAGTATAGGGGGTGTCGTATATATTGTATTTTAGACATAACTCGTACTTTTAAATATGTTTATTTGGGGGATATGTTTATAATTTTATAAAATCCAAGTGTGTAAAAAAATAAACAAAACAAAAAAACAAAAAAAAAACCAAAAAACAAAACAAAAAACAAAAAAAACAAAACAAACAAAAACGAAAAAACATAAAAAACACAAAAACCAACAAAAACAAAAAAAACAAAAACAATAGCAAAAAAACAAAAAAAAAGAAAAATAAAATAAAATAAAAAATTCGTGTATATTCTTGTATATATTTTACTAACCCTTTTTCCTTTTTGAAAAAAAACCTTTCTTTTACATTTGAATTTCTCTCAAAAAAATCCATAAAAAGTTCAAAATTAAAAAATTGTTTAATTTTTTTTCACATGTACATCATTTTTTTCAAAGAAAAAGCTTTCTTTGCATTGTTCATATTTTCTTGCATTTGCATGTGCATTTTTCAGGATAGTATTGACATTTAAACTATGTCTGGAATAAAATTGAAGAATAGAGCTTAGTTGGGCCTTAGTCCACTTAATTTCAGAGGAATCTTATAAGAAATGAAGTTAAGACTTTTCATGTCCTAGTGACTTAATTCTTTGAGTCCATAAGACTATGTTCACACGTCATCTTGATTAGTCTAAGTAGAATATTTAACAACACACGCATGACTCTTTCAGACCATGGCTTATCATGGACAAGCACTCTACACGTAGCTCTTCATGGATGAGGTAGTGAGGAGGCAGAATCTTTTGGCTTGGAGTAGCATACGAGGGTAGTACATCTAGGAGGAACCTCTCGTCTTTCTTTAGGGAAGGAAGTGCGTCTCAACCTGGTCTATCGATGTTGAGGTCTAAAGACAGGATGCTGTGGGGTTGCAGTAATGCTTCAAAAGAGGGATAGTCTACTGGTTCAAGAGGAAAAACTCCTTATGTACATGCTGCACCTTGTATATGCTTTCAAAAAAAGTATGGAAAATGCAGAATCTCCAAAAGTGGACATGCCTGATTGAAAAGTAAAATGCCTGCCGGAGAGTATATACAAGGATAAAAAAACTCAAAAATTCGATAAGAGGTTCAAAGATAAATTTTTGTAAGCTTGCAGCAGATGACTTGGCTACACTGGTCATGCATCCAAGGATAGGTAGCTACACTGGTTATCGTCCATTCTTTTCTCCACCCCCTCTTCTTGAGCTGGTTGTACTTGAACTTAGAAGGGAATATCTCCGCTCCTCGAGGAAAGAGTTGCAAGACCGGAGAACTAGAGTTACCTTGTTGAGGGAGGTTGTTTCTTTGCTACTTATGAGATGGAGATCTATACCTCACTTACACTGTACAAGTAAAGATTCATAGTCATAAGAATCGGTGTATGTAGACTTGTTCTGACTTGACTGTTGAGGTGACCTGAATAGGAGTCCTGTGGAACTTAAAGGCTGTTAGGTTTTAAATCTATTTCTCATTAAGGTTCCGACACACTAATAATCCAAAGGTCCGACAGATCTCCAAACTATAATTTTATGAAGATAAGTTTAATACTCAATATTGTCCTACTTTCTTTATTTTTCCCTTTCCTTTTCTTTTTCATCACTTATTCTTTCAAATAAGAGTTTGCTAAGGGACTAGCAAGGGTAAAGCATAGGGGGGTGATGAATATGTGACTCGCCATCTTTATTCATTTATTTTAGCTTAAAATCCCTTATAAAGCACATGTATATATTACTAACTCTGTATTCTTACTAACTTGCATCTTTGTGTAAATATTGTACACTTCTTACTAATTTTAACCTAAAATAAATAAATAAATAAATAAAGGAAAAATAAAGAACAGAAAAAAAAGAAAGGAAGACTGTATATATGTAATAGATACAGGCTGACCCGAACCCCGAGAGAAGGTCAAGATTTGACTTGATCGACCAGGAATAAAGTAGGGGGAGATAGGGTCCTCAATTAGAAAATCCAAAAAAATTGTGTGATGTGTATATTTGTATACTTCACTATTTTATTTGTACATTAATTGACCTCAAATAAAATAACTTTCTAACCAAAGTTGTAAATAAAAATGTGTTCTAATTAATAAAAATAATTGCACAATTAAATCATGTACAGAATAAAAGCAACCACACTTGGAAAAAGCCACTAAACACTAATTAGTAGACCAATTCTGGCTCCACGTGAACTCAAATTGAACCAATCTCACTTCCATTGAATTAAATTAAATTATCTTTAAAATGGCTATATTTTCATATTTTTTGGAGTTACGAGTAAACAATTGGTTTTCTAGGGTGGTTTGTGCAATTTTCCCATGTATTTTGTAAGTATTACATTTGTATATATTTGTAAATTTTTTACTAATTAATTAAAATAAAAATATAAAATAAAAATTTTAAAACAAAAAAACTAATTTGCTTATTTACCCATGTAGATAATGTCATATTTGTATATAGCATATGTATATATTTAATTTTCTTAACTAACTTCCACAAAAAAATAAAAAATAACATTTTTATTCAAATAAATAAAGTGACGAAAAATAAAAAATAGTTAACTTTGTAAATAGTTTTATCTCTCTTTATCTTTATCTCATTTCAATTTTCATCTCTCTTATCTCTTTATCCAAAAAATCAAAAATTCAAGTTTCATCTCCATTATCTTTTCTATTTATATGGCTCCTCCATCATTCCAACGAGATCAATCTTTGGTGAGAGGAGTCCGATCTCCGAGAATCTTCTTGTCGAGAAAGGTGCCTAGCCTCTGAGCCATCTGGTGGCAACGAGTCGGCCTTCGTCGAGTCGATCACGGTAGTTTTCCCCTCCTAAGGTGAGATCCATCGTTATTTCTTCATTTTTTTTCTGGGTTAATCGTAATTTAAATTCTGTAACTTCATTTCATCGTCATTTCCTTTTTCTATATCTTAAATTAAAAAATCATCATGACTTGATGCGTTTCGATCTCGATTTTTCATCTCACGTTCTTGATCTCTCCACGTTCTTTACCTATCTTACATGATCTATCAACTCCGACCACGCACGGTGGTCGGAGAATCAGATTCGATCCTTTCACTTTCGTTGGATCGTCGTTCATTTTTTGATTTGTAAATAAATAAAAAATATAAAAAAATTGTTTTCTTTTTCTCTAACATTTGTTTTGCAGAATAAAATAAAAAAAATACAAAAAAAAGATAAAGAAAAATTAAAAAAGGTTTTTATTAGTATTTCATTTATTATTTACAAATTAATAAAATAAAAAAACAAAAAAATACCGGGCCGAGTCCGTCATTCTTCCCCAGCGCCCACGTCGACCGCCGTGTGAGGCGGCGTGCCTCCTTCATGCCGTTCTTCCCCAGCGGCCGCGTCGCGCAACCGCGGCTCCTCGAGTTCAGACGCTTCCGCCACGCGTCCCTCGGCACCGCTCCAGTCGACCGCAGCCCGTGCGGTGCCTCCGTGCTCCAGAACAGATCGCGACTCTTGCCACTGCCTGGTCAACCTCCGACCCTGACAGACGCCGCAGCCCAACGCGACCGTTGCCATCTCCGGCGCCACGAAAGCAGAGGCCCTCAGTCGCACCCGCGTCATCCCCTCCGCGGTGCGTGCATCTCCGTCGCCCAGCAGCCCCGACTGCGGCTCCCTTCTGCGTGGCCACTGCCCGACTCTTCCAGCACCTCCGCGCGCGGAAGCATCGCCCTCGATTTCTCCACCGCCAAAGCCTCCAGCCCTTGGCCACCGCACCAGCTGTGCCTCTAGCCGCCTGGGCTCCTCACCCTCTGTCGCGATCGCGCGTGGTCTTGGTCAAGCCGCGCGTCGTCTCCACCTCCCCACCGCTTGGGGGAGGTTGTCGACCCCTATAGCCACCATCTCCATCGCATTGCGCACCGCCTGTAGCAGTCAACTGCCATTGCTGTCTTGAGGAAGAAGAAGTGAGAAGAGGGCGACGCCTCAGCAACCCCCTCATGTTTTTGCTTGGAAACAAGGAAAGAACATGAGCCATAGGGTTTGAATAAAAGATTTGGTTAAATATCAGTCAGGCTCTCAGGAAGTTTTCAAATTACAAAAGAGCCCCTGTCAGCCAGAGCTACATGCCGCGCATGCCCCTATTGGGTAATTTGCATTTTCGCCCCTCCCCTTTGTCATTTGTTAATATGTTATTCTAGAACTTTAACTATTCACATTTCAGTCCTTCATTTACAGACTTTGAATTACTTGTTTATCTTCTTGGAATAAATGTTATTTGTGATCTGAAAATTATGCAAAAAAATTATACTGTCCTTCTGATGTAAGTATCTATCTAGCATAAAAATTCCTTTGCATTTTGTCATCGTTTATTATTATTATTAAAAAATAAAAGATGTCATTTTTCGCTTTCTGAATTCAAAAATTCGTAAAAATTCGAATATAACTCCAAAAATTCCAAAAAATAGGGTAGTTTTATTTCATTGTCTTTTAATTTTTATGAAAATTCCGTGCATTAATTATTTATAAACCCAAAAATTTGAAAAATACTAAAAATCTTATCAAAAACACAGAAAATTCTACAAAAATCCAAAAATAGTGATTTCAGTATTTGTAGATATTTATATTTATTTCATCATAAAAATAATTGCTAGGAGTTTTGAGCACTTAAAATATTTTTAAATTGCAAATTACTCCAGGCTGTGCACAATTTTGCATTTTCTCACTGTTTGATTTTTAAAAAATAGAAAATATCTGAAAATTTCAAAAAAATTATCAATAATATTTGAAAACTTTTAAAACCCAAAAATATTTTTTCTAAATTTTTCTAAGCATTTTTGATAAATTGAAATATTACAAAAAAATGGTGTGTGTATTTTTGATCTTGTGAATAATGCTCCGTATTATTTTTGAAAATAAAAAAATTACAAAATCAAAATCATTAAAAATTTGAAAATTAGAAAATATAAAAAATTAGAAATAAAAAAATATTAAAAAAATTTAAAAGTTAAAAAATCACAAAAACCAAGGATAGTTATCCTTTGAGATTCATGTTTTGCTCTTAATTAATTTTCGATTAGTTGAATAACCCTCAGGATTTGTATCCCCCCTGAGTTCGACCATGTCTGCTATACAGGTTAATAAGTAGCAAAAATTAAAAAAATTATTTGTTTGTTTGTCATGGGATTTTTGGGGATAGCAACGACAATTTATCCATACCTTTAATTATCGATCCTCAAGATCTCGTGCACAACACCTGGGGTAACACATCACGCAGTTTATGAAGCGGTAGATGTCCAAAGCGCAAGTGCCACAATAATGGGGAGATGGATCCAGCAGGTAGAGAGGAGGCTCCAGCATAAGGGGTCCGACTAAGACGATAGAGGCCGCCTTGCTCATAGCCACACCCAATCACGTTGCCCGTAAGGATGTCCTGAAAAATGAGAGAAGATGGATCAAAAATTGCTCGACAATGCAAATCCTTTGTGAGTTGGTTAATGGACAACAAATTCATCGAAAAATCAGGCGCATGCAACACGTTCTTGAGATGCATAGATGGTGTCAGGCTAATCTCCCCTTGACCAGTAATCGGGGAATGCATCCCATTAGCAATAACCACAATACGACATGGAGGAACCTGTCGGTAGCCCATAAACAAACCTTGATCACCACACAGATGATGTGTGGTACCAGAGTCCATAATCCACTCTAAAGTATCTAATCCACTACTGCTAGTGAATGCATAAGTGCTTCCTGAGATACTGGTGGATGCAAAAGCAACAACGTCGGAGTGACTCTCAAAAGTAGGCGCTGATGCAACAGAACCGGATGGAGGAATAATGCCCCTCATACGGGCTACAAGATCATCAAAGCGTTGATCCATAGATGAAGCAGATGGAGGCTTAATCTGTTCAGCGACTCATGCAGAAGCAGAAAATCCTTATTTGAAATAGCATGCGACTTCGGTATGCCCAGAACGGTGGCAAAAGGTGCATGATGGCCGAACACAGCCTCCTCTGCCCTGAGGTCTACGGCCACGGAACTGATGATGACCCCCACGACCTTGACTTGCTGCCATGGCTAAGGCGATCTGATTTGCAGTAGATGAAGGAACAGTAATACGACTCAGCCTGTGAAAAGCTTCCTTCGTAGGAGTAATAGTGGAATCCGCCAAGATCTGGGAACATGCTGCCTCATACTCTGGATCAAGGGCAGCCAGAAATACAACCACCATAGTGGCATTCCGATAGGTCTTCTGTTGCTCTGGTGTGGCTGTGAGAGGCATGAAGCTATAAAGCTTCTCAAACATTCCACGTAGAGACGTGTACAATGAGTGTAGAGGCCGTCCATTCTGCTTGATTGTAAAGATGTCATGTTGGAGTTGCAGAATCTTCGTCTCATTCATTGCTTGTGAATAGGTGGCAGTCAGGATGTCCCACATTGCTTTGGCAGTGGGCTGATGAAGAATATCGTTAGCAATCTTAATTGCTAATGTTCTGGATAGCCAAACTTTGGCATATGCATCATCTGCCTCCCATGAGGCATTGACCCCTGTCTTCTCAGCAGGCTCTTCCTCAGTAAGAATGTGCTTCTTACTGGTCGACTTCATCATTCTCATGAACTGCATGGCCCACAGTTCGTAGTTTGACCTGTCCATCTTCACAATTGGCGCAGGACCTCTGAAGGCGCATGTAGATGGGATATCTGCCTTGCTTTCTGACATGATGATAATAGAAGATTAGGGTTGTAGACTGAGAATATGATAGTCTACACTGACATTCACAGGTTTGGTTGCATGTGTAGACTCAAGCAACCTAACCCATTGACTTTAGAACGCGGTCGACGGTTTCCTTGCTAATGAAGATGCCCTAGGGTTCGCCGAACCCTAGAGCGGCGGTTTCCTTGCCAACACAGTCACGGCCTATGCAGAAACACGAGACCGAGTCGCAGCCTCAGGAGCGCCAAGAGGTTGTGGCGCTGGGAAGGGCCTTGAAGGGCGACACGCAAGAGTCGACGCGCGATGGGTTGCACGATGACAACGCGCGATAGAGGTGTGTGCGGAGGACAGGGCACAGGCATACGAAGACCTAGGGGACGACGCACAGAGACCTAGGGGCTGGTGCCTAGGAAACGGTGCACAGAGACCTAGGCGGCGACGGCGCACGGAGGGCCCGGCGGTGGCGCACGAGGTTTGGAGGTGGAAGGGGTCTAGGGTTAGGGTTTTGGATCGAGAACTCCGGTCTAGCACGTCGTTCTGATACTATGTTGGGAAAAATGAGAAACTTGTTTATTCCATATGCCCCAGGCTCTCTTATATAGGAGAGTAGCCTATGGGTAAAATACATAAAGAGTTCAACGGGAAAAAGAAAATTCAAAAAGGTACAGACGAGAATAACATATATCTCTACACAGGTGAATCTTGTAAATCCATGTGTTTGCATTTTGCTTGATGAATTGTGTTTGTGCATGCTTTCTTCCATGATTCGCAATAGTAGTAGTGTTCCATTTTACAACCTTAAGTTGTTTTATGTAACACAGAGTTTGATGATACAACCATTGTATACAACGGCTATGACAATTGTTCGTTTTCATGTTTAACTTTATGCCTACTTTAGCAATTGTAAACCCCCAAAAATATCATATTTATATTATCCAAATCATCAAAAAGAAACGTCGACTTCTATTGTTTTATATTTCTCACACACGATATTTCACCTTCCAGATATAACAAGAAAAGAGATCACATATGCGCCACCAGCATCTCTGCTCATATAAGACAGACCAATAGATCCTTTAAAGAATTAACTAATATAAGGCATAAGATAGATGCTTAATTACAGTGCATACAACAATTTGTTATGTGCATGTCCTATGAATTCCCAAGGTTAGCAGCACAAAGACCTCAGAGCATACTTCCTCCGAACCTTATCCATTGCAGATCCCAAAACTTCAGCAACAATCCCTCAACAAATGTAGCTATGCTTTGACCAATGAAAATCTTCATTTAGCAACTTCAATTATTTAGAAATAGTGCTCAACAATAATCCTTTTAAGCAAATAAGTATAAATTTGATTCAACAGTTACAATGGAATACAAAGAGTAAGCGGCAGCTACAAAGTACTCAAGATAAGAAACGGAGCTGCTGTGCACATATCATTGATGTGTGCACTTCCAGCAAAAGTTGCCCAGGAAAGTTCCAGGCGTAGTCAAATAAAGCCAGCAAAATAAAAGTCTTCAGCTTGATATACTCCCAATTCAACCACTCTTCAAATCCAGCTTGATTTTCCAAAAGTTTGATTAAAACAAATTGCAATAAGCAGCTACAAGAGTGGAGAGATATAATATTAACAGAAGAAGAGAATTATCTGTGTGCACATCCAAAAAGATCACCAACGAAAGTTTTTAGGCATCTAAATTAAAAATAACTTAAACCCAGCCAACAGCAGGATCCATCGGACACCTATAAATCTTGCCATATCATCTCCAACGGGACCTTGCACCAAAAGCAAAGAATACTTCAGCACAAATATCAGTCAAATAATTCAAGAAGAATCCAAACAAATAGAGGGATTTGGCTGCTGTGCAGGCAACCGTGAATTTGGGCATCTCCAAAGAAACCTTTCACTGATTCATCCAGGCAACCAGTACTTCCAACAATTGTGTTTGCCGAAGGAAAAGCCTGGAGTTCATGTCAAGCTCCCTTTTCAGCACTTTCATGGATCACTTAGCACCAAAGCATCAATAACGGGAAACCATATATAATATATTATCAGCAGAGCCAGATAATGCAATACAAAATAAAAAAATGGTGAAGCCTTCTCCCACTATAAGTAGGGTCGGCTACATGAATTCTTGCTCAAATCCATGTTGAAAGATTCGACTATTTTTTACGCTGGTTGTCGACTACCTAACGCAACCCACACAATGGTGGGATTTGAACTCTAGTCATTTGGGTGGTAGGCACACTGCATTACCACCGGACCATTTAAGTGGGTATAATGCATTACAAAAATGATATAAAAAAATGGTGAAGCCTTCTCCCACTTCAAGTAAGGTCGACAACATGGATTCTTGCTCAAATCCATGTCGAAAGATCTGACTATTTTTATGCCGGTTGTCGGCTACCTAACACAACCCCGCAAGGAGGGATTTGAACTATGATCTTTTGGGTGGTTGGCATACTGTACTACCACAATACAAAATGATATGAAGTGAAAAAATCTTAGCTAGTTGTGCACACATCAGCAACATGTATGCACTTCTTTCCACGCCAAGGGCAATTCCAGCTCCAAATAATTTCAGAGAAGCCAGCTCCGAAAAGCTTTAAATGATAGCAACGACAGCCCAGGTAGTAAAATCACAGACCAGCTTATTCTTCAAAGTTCATCTTAAATGAAGAGGAGCCAGTTATTAAGTCATTGAATTCAATCCACGAAATATAGATAAAAACTTATCTTTTGTGCACACATCTTTTTATATCGCAAGACCGATAATTTTGGGGGCTCAGGTACCCCACCATTGCATATAGAAAGAAATTACAATGTAGCGCAGATGAGGCACACATCCTCTACAAATAAACATTAAAACAACTAATGGCCTACATGGCCTTCAAGACACACAATCAATCGTCACTATCTTGATATTTCCTCCATGCTTCTTCCTTTGCCTTTCTATGCTTTGGAGTCCTTTTCTTTACAAATTCCCATTTTTGATGAATCTTCTGGTCAAAATCAGAACCGTAAGTAACAGGACTGTTGCCCTGATAGGGCTTGCTAAGGCCTGCATCAGAATCCAAATCATCCTTCTCATCTTCTTTGTATGCATTATCACCAGATAATGCCATAAAACGATTGGAGGATGGAAGTTATGGAATTTCAAACTGTTAGAGTAATTATGTTATTTGTTTTTCTTTATTGTCCTTTTCTGTAATTTACCCATAGAGCTTTTCTCCTATATAAGAGAGCTCTAGGGTTAGATGAAAATTATCTTGTTTATTCCCTTCAACATGGTATCAGAGCGACGGTCCTAGACCGGAGTTCTGGAACCCTAACCCTAGCCCACCCCTACCCGCCGGCCTCTCTCTCCATCAGCGCCGCCTCACGCGTCGCCGCACGCGCGGCTGGGCTGCCGCTCGCACTCACGCGCGCCTGGGTGCCTGATCAAGTGCTTCAGCCCCTGGCGATTCCCCTCTGATCGCGCGAAGCCCCTGCCGCGAAGCCCCTGCCGATTCTCCTCTGATCGCGCACGCGCGATTCAACTCTGATCGGAGTTCTGCCGCACGCGCGAAGCTTCTGGCGATTCCCTTGACGATTCTTCTAATCGCGATTCCTCTGCGCGATTCTGATCGCGAGGGGGCTCTGGCGCAAGTCTGTGTGCCCTTCTGTGTCCAAGGGCTCTGGCGATTCCCGTGAAGCCCCTCATCTCTGGCGATTCCCGTGAAGCCCCTCATCTCTGGCGATTTCCGTGAAGCCCTTCTGTGACGCAAGGGGACTCTGTGATGCCCTAAACTAATCTCCCCATCCAGCCTTCATAGAAGTTACTGTGCGTGTGCGTGTGAAGCCACATCCAGTCTGAAGAAGCATGTGCGTGTGCGTTACTGTGCACGCAAATCCTGTGCACGCAAGTCCCGTTGCGCGCAAAGTCTGAAGTTCAAGTCCTGACCAGCCGTGATTCAAAAGTTCACATGATCTGCACTATATGCCCTAGCCGTACTTCACATGTTCTGTGCGCGTGACCGCTTTGGGTCTATGTACAAGTAGACATCATCGTCTGATTGTGTAACCCCAGTTACAGGTTATTGAGGCCTATCGCAGGTTGAGCAGACTCTCCATATCTCAGGGAGGATCTCATATGTCATCGGCCATGGCAGCATCTCGTGGCAGAGGAGGATCTTCACAGTTTCGAGGAAGAGGTGGTCGTGGAAGAGGAGGAGTGTATAGACCTCCTCGACAGCCGTGCACTTATTGTCGCAGGACTGGACACACTGAGGAAACATGCTATTCCAAGCATGGGTTTCCTACTACTACGACACGGATGGCAGAGCAGGCTCAACAGGAAGGGGGTCCTTCCCTTGCCCCGGATCAGAGGTTTGAGGAGCTAGTGGCGAGACTTCGGGAGATTATGCCCGGCCAGGGACCAGCTGGTACTTCAGGATCTTCAGAGATAGCGCGCTCAGCATCAGCATCCTCTTCAGGTACAACGTATGCACTTACTAGTTGTTACAGAGCAGATCTGTCAGAATGGATTATGGACTCAGGAGCATCTCACCATTTATGTGGTGACAAAAAACAATTGGATGATTTTATTGCGACTCAGACAGGACGCTCCGTGGTAATTGCTAACGGAACACATTCTCCCATTACTGGTCAGGGGGAGGTGCAATTGACCCCTGGGATACGACTTCAGAATGTTCTTTATGCTCCTGATTTTTCCATGAATCTACTATCCATTAGTCAAATCAATAAAGATTTACATTGTCGTGCCATATTTGACTCATCTACTCTTGTGTTTCAGGACATCCTCACGGGCAGGGTGATTGGAACTGGGGGTCTTTATAGACTGGTACAATCTCCTTATGCTGGTATCTCTTCTATGAGTACTAGATCGGTGTCACCCTACACTTGGCATCTTCGATTTGGTCATCTTCCGTTGCAAAAGATGGTCCATATTCTTCCACAGATTTCTCCCAAGTCTAACTTTCAGTGTGAGGCATGCCAACTTGGCAAACATCACAGGTCATCATTTCCGAGTCATATAGGTCCAAGTCGTCATGGTCTGTTTGAGATGCTACATTTTGATATTTGGGGTCCCAGTCGTGTCCATGATCTTCAAGGACACAGGTTTTATCTTGTTGTTGTTGATGAATTCTCTAGGTTATGTTGGGTTTTTCTACTTAAAAATAAGTCTGATGCTGCATCTGTTATCTAGTCTTTCATCATCGAAATAAAAAATATTTATTCTGCTAAAGTGAAGTTCATACGGTCTGATAATGCTCTTGAATTATGTAGCTCTCATATCTCAAAATTTCTCATCTCTCATGGAATTGTGCACCAGAAGTCATGTGCTTACACCTCCCAACAAAATGGGGTAGCTGAGAGGAAACATCGTCATTTGTTGGACATTACCAGGACCCTATTGATTCAGAGTCGTGCTCCTCACTCCTATTGGGGGGATGCGGTTCTAACTGCTTGTTATCTGGTCAACCGTATGCCGTCGTCAGTATTGGGAGAGAAGATCCTGTTCTTGACTGCGTTTCCCGAGAAGGATCTTTTCTCCCTAACACCTCGCGTCTTTGGCTCTGTTGCATTTGTTCATTACTTCTCTCCTGGTCTGGACAAGCTCTCTCCTAAAGCTGTCAAATGCATTTTTGTGGGTTATTCCAAAATCTAAAAAGGGTATCGGTGTTTTGATCCAGTTAGACGACGGTACCATGTTAGTGCTGATGTCACGTTATTTGAATCCATTATGTATTTCTCTCCTACAGGTGACAGCCTCACTCACTCAGACGAAGGAGACGATATCTACGTGCCTCCTCCACCATCTATTCCATGCTCTACTCTGCCGCCACCAACACTACAACCTATACCACCACCACAACCTATACCACCACCACCTCCACCACCACCTTCTATTTTTTATCCTCAGGTCTATCAGCGTCGACCCTCTGCTCATGTGCCTCCTTCATCATCCAGCACGCCTGAGGTATGTAATGAACATTTGAGTACTACTAATGGCACGGGTGATTTGCATGCACAGACAGATGTACAGGGCACAGATGATACTACCACTACTCTAGTTGATGATCTCGATCTTCCTATTGCCCATAGAAGGCAAAAGCGTGCGCGGACAATGAATCCCAAATATGGGATGGACTTTGCATCACAGGCCTGTTTGGAGCGGTTGTCCCCGGAATTTCGCAAGTTCGTCCTTGGGTTATCAGCAGTGGAAATCCCGAGGTCATATCAGGAGGCACTACAGAGCAGTCCATGGCGTTTGGCTATGGAGGAGGAGATGGCGGCATTGCAGTCACGTGGTACGTGGAGTGTTGTGCATCCTCCACCAGGTGTGTCAATAGTCGGAAGCAAATGGGTTTTTATTGTTAAGCATCGGGCTGATGGTATAGTCGATAGATACAAAGCCAGGTTGGTTGCTCGTGGGTTCACCCAAACATATGGGGTGGACTATCAGGAGACGTTTTCTCCAGTAGCCCGTCATTCTACATTACGGATTCTCATTGCAGTTGCTATTGTCCGTGACTGGCCCTTGTTTCAGTTAGATGTCAAGAACGCTTTCTTGTATGGTGACTTGCAGGAAGAGGTCTATATGGAGCAGCCACCAGGGTTTGCTGCTGAGGGGGAGTCCGGTATGGTGTGCCGTCTTCATAAGGCCATATATGGCCTGAAGCAGAGTCCACGGGCTTGGTTTCAGAAGCTCTCGGAGTTGATTGAACAGAAGGGCTTCATCAGATCTACAACAGGTCATACTCTCTTTGTAAAGAGAGACCAGCAAGGTACTGTGGTCATCTTAGTGTATGTTGATGATATTGTTATCACTGGGAGTAATAAGCAGGGCATTCAAGCAGCCAAGGATTTTCTTAGTGAGCAGTTTGTTACAAAGGACCTGGGTACACTTCGTTACTTTTTAGGATTGGAATTTGCAAGAAATGAGCAAGGCATGGTAATGACACAAAGGAAGTATGTTATTGATCTGTTATCCGAGACAGGAATGGCAGGATGTAGAGCAGCTACTACTCCTATGGATCCTAATGTTAAACTCTATGATGATGACTCTGAGGAGGTGGACAAGAGACGGTATAGAGAGCTCGTGGGGAAGTTATTATATGTCACTATTACCCGACCAGATATATCCTTTGCTGTTAGTAGGGTAAGTCAATTTATGGAGCAACCCAGACAGGCTCACATGAATGCTGTTTTTATGATCTTGAGATATCTGAAGTCATCTCCAGGTGCTGGTCTTCTGTTTAGGAAAGATACCTCTATATCTGTCACAGGTTGTGCTGATGCAGACTATGCTGGGTGTCCTAATGATAGAAAGTCTACTTCAGGCTTTATTGTATTTGTTGGCAGCTCACCAGTAGCATGGAAGAGTAAGAAACAAACTGTCGTGGCTCGATCCAGTGCAGAGTCAGACTATAGGGCAAGGGCCCAAGGTAGTGCTGAGATGATGTGGGTTAAATCGGTTCTGACTGATTTAACTATTGAAGTACCTCTTCCTATGCATCTTAAATGTGATAATCAGGCTGCCTTGTTCATAGCCAATAATCCAGCCTTCCATGAAAGGACAAAGCACATTGAAGTGGATTGTCATTATACAAGGGACTTAATTCAAAAGGGGCTTATTTCAACGTCTTATGTATCATCAGGAGAGCAGATTGTAGACATGTTCACCAAAGCCCTTGCTAGAGGTCCTTATCATCTATGTTGTTCCAAGCTGAGCATGTTAGATATATATGCTCCAGCTTGAGGGGGAGTGTTAGAGTAATTATGTTATTTGTTTTTCTTTATTGTCCTTTTTTGGAATTTACCCATAGAGCTTTTCTCCTATATAAGAGAGCTTTAGGGTTAGATGAAAATTATCTTGTTTATTCCCTTCAACACAAACACTTCAGTATTTAACAAATAAGGTTGTAGAGGGAGTGGAGGAGTCCCAATAGTAAGGAGGAGCATCCTCCTTGAGTATTGAACCTTCAGACTGTTGCTGCTTTTGACTTATTTTTTTCTTCTTTGATGTCATTGCGGGTGTCCAGCATTTCTCATAATGAGAATGAAGTTTCGTTTCTTCAACACATACACCTCCGTCCCTTGTAAAGATGGGAGATTTCAAAAGCTCCTTGTCCTCCAGCAAATTGATATCTTTTTTCTATCTCCATAGAGTCTAACAGTTGTGCTTCTACCTTCTGACTTTCCTCATAGATTTCCTTCTCCTGCTGGAAAAATTGAGGCTTGGAAGGATATGGAGCAGCTATTTCTTTGCTTTGCTTTTCGATTTCCTCCACATCTTTAATCACAAGAGCACCATCTCTTCTTACAATCATTTCAGGAGTGTTGCGATATTTGTATTAATTATTTCTATGTCATGTTTATGTTAGTTATCCATAGAGCTTTTCTCTTATATAAGAGAGCTCTAGGGCTGAGAATAAATCATCTTTTCATTCTCTAATTCCATATGGTATCAGAGCAACGGTCCTAGACCGGAGCCTGTGCCCTAAATCTGTGCCCCCACCAAAAGCCCTGCCGCCGTCGTGCTCCTTCCCCCTTGTGCTCCCTCGCTCGCCGTGCGTGACCGTGTGCCCTATCTCCCGGTTGTGCCCTAAAACGCACATCTTGTGTCCCACGCGCTCTCTTGAGGAAGGTTACAGCCTAGGTCTTCAGAGACACTTTCTTGATATGGAAGGGATTGTGGTATGAGTCTACGCCCACAATCGCCTTCACATATGTCCGCGTAGACATTCTTGTCAACAACGTGTAACCCCAGTCTATAGAAAAGTGGTGTTGTCATGTCAGACAACAAGACAGATGTTCCATCCCTGGGTGCCTTCAAAGGTCCAGCACCCATGGTGAAGATGGATGGAACGAACTATGAACTGTAGGCCATGCAGTTCATGAGTTGGATGCAGTGCAATGGCAAGAAGCATATCCTCACACAAGAGGAACCTGTTGATAAGACTGGGGTTAATGCCTCATGGGAGGCAAACGATGCCTATGCACGTGTGTGGTTATCTGGCACGGTATCCATGGAGATAGCCAATGACATCCTGAATCAGCCCATATCAAAGGATATGTGGGATATACTTGCTGCTACATATTCTCCTGCAAAGAATGAATCGAGGATTCTGCAGCTTCAGCACGACATCTTTACTTCGAAACAGAATGGTTGTCCTCTTCATACCCTGTATACATCTTTAAGGGGTATGTTTGAGAAATTACATAGTTATATTCCATTGACAGCTACATCATAACAACTTAAAGCATATAGGGACTCAGTGATGACAGGAGTATTTCTAGCAGCACTTGATCATGAGTATGATGCATCCAGAGCACAGATTCTTACAGAGGCCACCATACCTTCCATGGAGGAGGCATATCGTAGGTTGAGCCGACTCTCCATATCTCCTGGTGGATCTTAGACATCCTCAGCCATGGCAGCATTCCCGTAGTAAGGGAGGATCTTCACAGTTTCGAGGCCGAGGTGGCCGTGGCAGAGGAGGGGGTAGTCGATCCCCTAGGCAGCCATGTACTTACTGTCCCAGAACATGTCATACTAAGGAAACATGTTATTCCAAGCATGGGTTTCCTACTACTACAGCTCGTGCTGTCGAACAGACTCAGCAAGAAGGGAGTTCTTCCCATGGATCTGATCAGAGGTTTGATGATCTGGTGGCGCGACTTAGAGAGATTAAGCCGAGTCATGAATCAGCGGGTTCTTCAGGATCTTCAGAGGTAGCTGCATCAGCCTCAGCATCCGCTTCAGGTATAGCATATGCTTTTACTAGTTGCTACAGGGCAGATTTATCAGAATGGATCATGGATTCGGGAGCATCTCACCATCTATGTGGTGATCGAAGTCAGTTGAAGTTTTTTCGTCCGTCTCAGACAGGATGATCAGTGGTGATAGCTGATGGGACACAATCTCCCATTACTGGTCAGGGGGAGTTGCATTTGACCCCTGTATTACGGCTTCAGAATGTCCTTTATGCTCCTGAATTTTCAATAAATTTACTTTCAATTAGTCAAATCACTAAAGATCTACATTGTCGTGTCATATTTGTTCCATATGCTCTTGTGTTTCAGGACATTCTCACGGGCAGGGTGATTGGAACTGGTCGTGAGCAAGGGGGTCTCTACAGACTGGTCCATTCTCCTTATGCTGGTACTGCTTCTCTTGATGCTGGATCCGTTTTTCCTTACACATGGCATCTCCGATTTGGTCATCTTCCTCTGCAGAAGATGGTTCATGTTCTTCCTCACATTTCTCCTCGTTCCACCTTTCGATGTGAGGCATGCCAGCTTGGGAAACATCACCGGTCTTCTTTCCAGAGTCGTCAGGGTCCGAGTAGTCATGGTCTGTTTGAGTTGCTTCATTTTGACATTTGGGGTCCGAGTCGTGTCCCAGATCTTCAGGTACACAGATTTTATCTAGTTGCAGTAGATGATTTTTCCAGATTGTCTTGGGTTTTTCTTCTTAAAAATAAGTATGATGTCGGTCCTGTCATTCAGTCCTTTATTAATGAAATAAAGAATATTTTCTCTGCTAAAGTTAAGTACATTCGGTCTGATAATGCTTTAGAATTTTGTAATACTCAACTTTCTCAATTCCTTAAGTCTCATGGGATTGTTCATCAAACGTCATGTGCATAAACCTCCCAACAGAATGGAGTGGCTGAAAGAAAACATCGCCACCTTTTGGATGTGACTAGAACTCTCTTGATTCAGAGTCGTGCTCCTCATTCCTAGTGGGGAGATGCGGTTCTAACTGCATGTTATCTAGTCAATCGTATGCCTTCATCTGTGTTAGGGGAAAAGATCCCGTTTTTGATTGCGTTTCCTGAGACAGATCTTTTCTCCCTTACACCACGAGTCTTTGGGTCAGTCACATTTGTCTATCAGTTCTCTCTTGGTCTTGACAAGCTCTCTCCCAGACCTGTTAAATGTGTGTTTGTGGGGTAATCCAAAACCCAAAAGGGATATCGTCCGGTTCGGCGACGGTACTATGTCAGTGTTGATGTCACCTTCTTTGAGTCCATTATGTATTTTTCTCCCACAGGTGTCAGACTTGCTCCTTCAGAAAATAGAGAAGAGATCTACATGCCTCCTCCTCCGTCATTACCGTGCTCTCCTCCATTACCACCACCATCTTCTCCAGCATCACCTACATTAGCACCACCACCACCACCGTCACCTGCATTCTTTCCTCAGGTATACCAGAGACGACCCCCTGCTCCTGCATCTCTTCCATCATCCGGCACGCCTTAGGTATGTACTGAGCAATTGAGTTCTTCTAATAGCATGGGTGATTTGCATGTTCAGAATGAGGTACAAGGCAGCGATGATATCACTACTCCTCATGTTGATGATTTAGATGTCCCTATTGCTCTTCGACGGCAGAAATGTGCCAGGACGATGAATCTTAAATATGGAGTGGACTTTGGTTCTCATGTTTCCTTGGAACGTCTGTCCAAGTATTTTCAGCACTTTGTTGTCGGCCTGTCAGCTATAGAGATACCACGCTCTTATCAGAAGGCATTACAGAGCAGTCAGTGGCGCTTAGCGATGGAAGAGGAAATGGCAGCGTTACGGTCGCTACGTGGAGTGTAGTCCATCCTCCACCAGGTGCGTATGTGGTTGGCTGCAAGTGGGTCTTTACTGTGAAGCATCAGGCTGATGGTACAGTTGATAGATACAAGGCAAGGTTGGTTGCTCGTGGGTTCACCCAGACATATGGGGTGGACTATCAGGACTCATTTTCTCCAGTGGCACGCCACTCTACCCTACGGATTCTTGTTACTGTTGTCGTGGTACGAGATTGGCCTGTTTTTCAGTTGGATGTCAAGAATGCATTTTTGTATGGTGATTTACAGGAGGAGGTCTACATGCAGCAGCCACCTGGGTTTGCTGCTGAAGGGGAGTCTAGTATGGTATGTCGTCTTCATAAGGCTATATATGGCCTTAAGTAGAGTCCGAGGGCTTGGTTTCAGAAGCTCTCAGATTTGATTGAACAGAAGGGATTTGTTAGATCTATTGCAGATCATACTCTCTTTATAAAGAGAAGCCACCAAGGTTGTGTGGTCATCTTGGTATATGTGGATGACATTGTTATCACTGGCAGTGATGAATATGGCATTCAAGCAGCGAAGGATTTCCTTGGACAACAGTTTGTCACCAAGGACCTGGGGATGCTCCGCTACTTCCTTGGATTGGAATTTGCACGAAATCGGTAAGGCATGGTTATGACACAGAGAAAGTATGTTACTAATCTGTTATCTGAGACAGGTATGACAGGATGTAGACCATCTACTACTCCTATGGATCCCAATGTGAAGCTTTATGATGATGGGTCTGATGAGGTGGACAAGAGACGATATAGAGAACTGGTGGGGAAGCTATTATATATTACTATTACCAGGCCTGATATATCGTTTGCTGTGAGTAGGGTGAGTCAGTTCATGGAGCAACCCAGGCAAGCTCACATGGATGCAGTTTTTATGATCCTGAGATATCTGAAGTCATCTCCAGGTGCGGGTCTTCTGTTTAGAAGAGATACTTTTCTCTCAGTTACAGGATGTGCGGATGCAGATTATGCTGGGTGTCCTAGTGACAGAAAGTCAACTTCGGGCTTTATTGTATTCGTTTGCAGTTCACCAGTATCATGAAAGAACAAGAAACAAACGGTGGTTGCTCGATCTAGTGCGGAATCAGAATATAGGGCAATGACTCAAGGTAGTACTGAGATGATGTGGGTTAAATCAGTCCTGACTGAATTAACTATTGATGTACCTCTACCTATGCATCTTAAATGTGATAATCAGGCAGCTTTGTTTATAGCTAATAATCCAGCTTTTCATGAAAGAACAAAGCACATTGAAGTGGATTGTCACTATACTCGAGATTTGATCCAGAAGGGGCTCATTTCAACGTCACATGTATCATCAGGATATTAAGTCGTGGATATGTTTACAAAGGCTCTTGCTAGAGGTCCTTTTCACAATTGTTGTTCCAAGCTGAGCATGATTGATATATGTTAGAAATAGAAAGCGGAAGCGGAATCATAGAATAAAGAAGAATAAACATGAAGACTACAAGGTTTAACGTGGAACCCTACTCCGTGAGGAGCGGGATGAAACCACGGGAGAAGCCCTCAAAGGGGCATGCTATGCATTGCTTTTTCTCAATGAGTACAGGAGGTCTGGGGCTCCTTATATAGCCTCTCCAGAGCCTCCAAGTCCCACCAATAGGCGGTATGGGACTAAACACATGGATGGGGTAAATGGATCTCCTCCAGGATCCATTTACCCTGCTACAACACAATAGGCGCTTACAACTTATACTCCAACACTCTTCCTCAAGCTGGAGCATGCAATGCTCAGCTTGGACAAACATAAAGAGACTCAACTCAACGCTATAGGACACTACGGACAACATCAACCCAACGCGCACATTGCTACAGTCGAGGACGTTGCTTCTCATGCCGTGCAGGTGAGGAGGACAAACGGGCTGGAGTGTGAGTCAACTGAAGACTCGGAATCTGACCGTCGAGTCTGAACTTGCACATGAAGTCTCCTCGTCGGAGAACTGGGTCTCTCCCATCTGGCTCAGAGAATGGTGCACTGCTTTGGTGTACCTATGACTCACATGAAAACTCTGGCCTGACAACAAGAAGAATGATGGAGACCACGAAACAAATGATGGCAACTTATGCTCATCTAAAAAATAACTGCACACTCGTGCGTGTCTGAAACTGGAGACTCGGAAACAATGATCGTCGAGTCTGAAACCGAACTGTAGAGTCTGATCAACTGGCTGGTCTAGAGATTGGTATCTGAATCTGGATCTGGAATACAAGACCTGTGACTCTACATATATACTCCCCCTTTCTCCCATACATGTCGGAAAACATGGACGTCGACCAAGTTGGGAGAAGACAACAATGATGGGGAGAAAACATTCTCAAAAAGTTCCTTGTGGCTTTTCATTTTTTTTAATAAGCCGACATCTCTTTTTTTTAAACATTTTTTTCAAGCCGTTGACATTTTTTCCTGCTTTTCTCATTTTTTTAAATATTTGCGTATGGCTTTTTATTGTACGCGCCTTTTTCGAATTTTTTTTAACCAACTCTCGGCCCACCTTTGGGCCCAAAAGATGCAACATTCCTCCTCTCTCTCTCTCTCTCACCTTTTTTTCCTTTCTTTTTTTTAACAAACTCACGGCCCAAAAAAAAAGGCCCATAATAATCCTCCCCCTCATTTTTTTCACGGTTGTAGCCCACTTGGACCTTCCATAACAAAATATATTTTTTTTAAATAAAGGGAACCGTGGCCCTTAGGGTTTCCCATCGTGGAACCCTTGGAATGCCGCCGCCGAGAGGGGGGGTCCTCACGCCTGGGAAGGATTGCGCGAGGAGGTGCGCCGCTGGAGAGCCCGCAAGGGCAGGAGGCGCCTGGATCTTGCGCGCCTGAAATCGATGTCGGCGCGAGTTGCGATATGCGCCACTAGGGTTGAGGACTCGGAGGAGGACGCGCTATGCGCGCCTGAATCTGGAGCTCGGCGGGAAGGCGTCGCCTGCGCGATCGGAGCCTCGAATGGGTTCGCGGCGATGCTGGAGATCCTGTGATCTGTGCGAGGACTGCGCGAGGGGAGCCCGAGCAACGCGTCGCCTGGAAGCTGGTAGCCCCCCCCCCCCCCCCGCCTGGGGGATTCGAGATGGATTGCCGCGCAGGATGGAGATTTGCGCGAGGGCTGGATTGCCACGCAGATCGCCGCTCGCCTGGGGAGAGATCGCCTTGGGTGTTCGATGTCGTTGGGGCATGCGTGAGTTGCTGCGAGCGAGATCGCGCATGGAAGTTCGCGGCTCCTGGAGATCCACTTGAGGCTTGAAGCCTCTGCCTGAACCTGCAGCTCCTGGAAGTCTGAGGAGATGTGCACCTGCCCCGAGACGAAGAACGTGCCCACACTGGGGCATCACCGTCACGTAGATCCGGGGGTTTCGCCCCGTCTGGGAAAGCGATCTTATGCCGCAGGAAAAACCCTAGACCTCTTCGAACAAATTGAAGAGATCTTGAACATAAACTTCATGAAAATTGATCTTCAAACACATCAAAAACTCGAATTTCGAACAAATAATCAACATAAACTCCTCGAGAATCGACCCGCTCTGATACCATGTTAGAAATAGAAAGCGGAAGCGGAATCATAGAATAAAGAAGAATAAACATGAACAAACACAAGGTTTAACGTGGAACCCTACTCCGTGAGGAGCGGGATGAAACCACGGGAGAAGCCGTCAAAGGGGCATGCTATGCATTGCTTTTTCTCAATGAGTACAGGAGGTCTGGGCCTCCTTATATAGCCTCTCTAGAGCCTCCACGTCCCACCAATAGGCGGTATGGGACTAAACATATGGATGGGGTAAATGGATCTCCTCCAGGATCCATTTACCCTGCTACAACACAATAGGCGCTTACAACTTATACTTTAACAATATATATGCTCCAGCTTGAGGGGGAGTGTTGCAATATTTGTATTAGTTTTTTTTCTATGTCCTGTTTATGTTATTTACCCATAGAGCTTTTCTCCTATATAAGAGAGCTCTAGGGCTGAGAATAAATCATCTTTTCATTTTCTAATTCCACAAGGAGGATCAATCCCCTAACCATAATTACTTAGCCTTTCGCCAAGGTCTGTTTTGGCGTCAACTGATGTTCTAATTTTCAACTCTGCTTGCTGCTGTCATTTCTGTTGTCCCCTATAATTATTCTGCCGTTGCTGTAGCTGTAATTGCTGCTTCTAACGCTGAGCATTGACTTGTTGATTTTTCTCTAGTGCTCTTGCTTCTGTAAGTCATCATTCCCTTGGTGTTGCTGCATCTGTGCTGATGACTGCTGCTGCTTCTTGAAATCCTCCAAAGTGGCATAAATATTTGGTTGATCCTCTACTAGATCAGGAGATTGCTGCTTCTGCTGTTGCTGTTGGCTAACTCCCATTAGCTGCTACTTATTTCCTTGGTCTGATTGCTGATGCTGCTGCTGGCTGATATCAGTGTTTTGCTGTTGTTGATGCTGCTTTTGGAGATCCAATTGTTGTCGATCCTTGCTTGATTTATATCGATCCCTTCCTTCGATTGGATCCCTTTATCAAGTTCACTATAATTCCCTGTAGGCGTCCAGACCTTTACCATCTTCTCAAGGTCCACTTCTTTTTGGAGTTTTTTTTTAAATTTGCAAACACCCATCTCATGCCCAATCACACAGCATTGTTTGCAGAATTTTGGGACTTTCCTCATATATAATTCTTTTCTTAAAAACTTGAGACGCATTCTTCATCAACATAAATGGAATTTGGGGGTTCAAAAGATCAATTTCTACATTGACCCTTAGATAACTTGGTCTAGTGAAATCTTTAACATCTTTGTCCACACGGATGTACCTCCCGAAAGTATTTGCAATGGACTTATCTCACCTGGATTATGGAAGTGCACATTAAGGCTAGGAAGGCCAATCCAAACTGAAACATTTGTGGTGCGAAGATTTGGCCTGAAATAGGGAGACCAACAAATGATAAAGACCCAATAATCGCTGAATTTGAAATCCCCCATTGCATAAGTTCGCACAAAATGTGTTTTCCTCCACAAATCTGTCAAGAACGTGTTTAGAATCAAGAGCTCCATGAAAGATTTCCCCACAATGCTTAAATCTTTCTTTGAGAAAACTTCTAAAGTTAAGCAGGTCAGCCCTTGTGTTTTGAAATCTGGCCACAAGCCTAGAAACAAAAGGTCTCTGTATTTTATTGATTTACTCTTCAGAAATTTCAATAACATATTCCCATCAGCAATAACATCTTCTCCGACTGGGAAATGCATGAGCCTCATGTACTCCCTTCATTGCTGGAGCAAATGATACATTCTTAGCATTATTTTCTTTTTCACTTCCACAATTCCGAGACCAACTTTTTGAGTTCCCCTTCCTTCCCAAATGTTACAGGAGGTAGAATGGGAAATTTTGAATCATTAATCACAAGCCCATTGTACTTATTTAAAAGTAGAGTCCCATTTTCAACATTTCGAATCAGCCTAAAATCAATTAATTGGGGCGGATCATAGCTCTGCGTCACCTCAGCCATTATCCACATGGAAACCTATGTCCACTTGTCAGCCTCAGATTAGAAGTTCCAGAGTTTTTGTCCATTACCATGCGTTAAGCTCTGGTAAGTGAATAAAATGATGGCAGCAGATAATGTTCTCCTCTAATCAGCTTTTTCCAAGTATATCTCACGTCAGGCCAGGTGCAGCAGCTAATTAAAAGGAAAAATAACCGTTGGGACCACAAACACAAAGAAGAGCACGACCCTATGTTTTTCGATCAAACAGGAGCCTACTGCTAAATGCAAGAAGCTCCAGGAGCCTCAAGAGAGGACATGAAGGGCTCGACAACATGCGATCAACATTAGCATCAAAGGTTCAACTTCAGCACAGATCTTGGTATAACAAAGCTATATAAGCATGATATACCTACTGTTTACTACCAGTTCTTCGAGGAAGCCCAGCACGAAGAACACAACCGAGAAGATGGGAAAATCCACAATGATTCTGATCTAATCAATCTCCCAAGTAGCAAAACTGATAGACTAGATGATCTAACCCATCAATAAGCTCTTAAGATCAGAAGAAGCGATTAAAAGTGACCTGAATTGAAGAAAAATGCAAGTCTCTTCCAAGTGGACTGGTTTTCTCTCCATGGATTCTCTCTTATCCGTTGTGTGCATACATTTAATATATGTGTCTCCTCCAAATAATTTCAAGGCTTTTGCAATTAAAATTCCATCCATAGTGTTTAGTTGTTCTTTAATGGGTAAATGGATCATGGGATGAGGGACCGTTTACCAATCATCTATATATTGTACTCGTCCCCCTCATTGAAAATAAGATAGTGAAGAGAGCCCTAATTTCTAGAGAGGGAGATTAGGGATTGTGTGTGCCCTCATGGTATTTCCCTCGTTATAGAATTTTCTACATAAACCACTGTCTCTTCCTTTGTGATGATTATGCTTGTTTTCTACATGGTATCAAAGCACAAGATTTAGGGCCTAGGGTTCTGATTTCTTGTCGCAGCACCTTGTTTCTTCATCAAGTCTACACCAGGGTGCTTCTTCTCTGTTCGCGGTGGCCCAGATCTGTATATGGCCCTACTCGTGATCCCTTCTCCACGTTGTATTCGTCTAGGTCATTGTACGTAGCAGCAGTGGCCGATCTAGTTGCTGGATCAGATCTGATCATGGAGGCCCTTTTTTTATTGCTGGTGTGGATCTGATTGTGGTGGCACGCATCTACGTTGATCTCTTGGTCCTCACATAAGCAGATCTCTTGCTCGCAGACCGTGAAGGCCCTAATATTGTTGATTCTGATCATGTACACTGTAAGAATCAAACACACAAAGCACACACAAAGATGGAGACACGGATTTACATGGAAAACCCTACGAAGAGGGAAAAACCACGGGGGCTCTCAATCCCTAATCTCCCTCTCTAGAGATTATGGCACTCTTCACTAAGATATTTTTCAATAAGGGGCTATGGGTACAATATATAAATGATGGGTAAATGGTCCCTCATCCTTAGATCCATTTACCCATTAAAGAACCACTCAACACTCCCCCTCAAGTTGGGCATACATGTTTGACATGCCCAACTTGCCTACATTCATCTCAGATTGCACAGTAGGCAACCCCTTTGTGAAAAAATCAGCAACTTGATCAGTAGAATTCAAGGAAGACACAACAGTCCAACACCAATCTTCTCACGGATGAAATGTCTATTTATCTCCACATGCTTTGTTTTATCATGCATTACAGGATTGTTGACCAAGTTTATTGCAGCTTTATTGTCACAAAACATCTTCATCGGCATACTCACTTTAATGCCCAAGTCATTTAATAAAATTTTTAGCCATAGAATTTCAGTGAGACGATTTGCAAGAGCACGGTATTCAGCTTCAACACTCGATCTTGAAACCACATTCTGCTTTTTGCTTCTCCAAATAACCAAATTTCCACATAAATATATCTCATATCTTGAAGTGGATCATCTGTCATCCACAGAACCAGCCCAGTCAGCATCACTCTATCCTTCAATTGTAACTTCTAGATTTTTCTTGAACATAAGCCCTTTTCCTGGTGATTCTTTTATATAGCTTAGAATTCTATTCACCGCATTAGCATGAGAAGTGGTTGGATCATGCATGAATTGACTCACCACGTTTACCGCGTAGGTAATATCTGGTCTCGTGAGGGTAAGATAAATCAACTTTCCCACCAATATTTGATATCTTCCTTTTCCGACATCATCAAGGAGCTCACCATCTTCTTTAGAAAGTTTATGATTTGCCTCAACAGGGATAGTAGTAGGTTTACATCTCAACATGGCACATTCCTTTAGCAAATCCAGAGTGTATTTTCTTTGACTTAGATACATATCCCCTGGAGATCGAGCCATCTCAATACCTAGGAATTACTTTAGCTTCCCCAAGTCTTTCAATTCAAATTCAGTTGCAAGTGTTTTATTTATCTTAAGAAGTTCCACCTCGTCATCACCTATAAGAATCTTGTCATCCACGTACACTAAAAGAATACATCTTTTATCATCGTTCCTTCTAACAAACAGAGTGTGGTCTCCATTCACTTGGATATATCCATTCCTAATCATGACCATGCGTAGACGTTCAAACCATGCTCTTGGAGACCGTTTTAGTCCATACAACGATCTCTTTAGTTTGCAACATTTACCATCATTCTCAAACCCAGGGGGTATTTTCATATATACTTCTTCTTTGATATCGCCGTTCAAGAAAGCATTTTTCACATCTAGTTGGTGTATTTGCCATGAAAAATGAGTTGCTAGGAAAATAACAACCCTAACTGTATTCATTTTAGCAACAGGAGCAAAGGTCTCAAGGTAGTCAATCCCATATTTCTGACTGTATCCTTTAGCCACACGACGAGCCTTGAATCGGTCAGTATTCTCATCAGCGTCATATTTAATTGTATATACCAATTTAGATCCAACAAGATAATCACCCTTAGGGACATCAACAATATCCCAAGTATCATTCTTTACCAAGACTTTCATTTCTTCTCTCATTTCATTGACCCATTTCTGGTCATTTTTGGCATCATAATATTTTTAGGAACATGATGAGCATCTAGAGAGATAATAAAACATCTGTGGCTTGGAATCATCTTGATGTATGCAACAAAGTCTTCCACAGGATAACGAGTAGAAGCTCGAATATTTCTAACAGCTTTCTTATAGTAATGGGACGATCATCCATTAAAGGCTCAGAATTGTCAACGGGAATATCAGGAGTAAGAGGGCTACTTACAGACTCCTTGAGTCTCAAATTTGAGGAGAGATTGAAATCATGACTTTGTATGATTTCTTCTTCAGTCTCCATCACGGGGTAATCATGGCTTTGTATCATTTCTTCTTCAGTATCCACCACCTTATCCTCTTCCTTTCGTATGTTATAAGTCTGACCAAATCGACCTCTATCCTCGTTATCTTCTTTTCTATCTTGCTCACCGTCATCCCTTATATGGATATTCTTCTGTATATCGCCAAGAAAGTAAATCCTCTTCTCATTTTTCTTAAAATCTATATTAACATACTCCCCCCGAGAAAAATTGTGAGGAAAGTAGGGCTCATCTTCAAAGAAAGTGACATCCTTATTCATATGAAGGCGACATGCCACTGGATCATAACATTTGTATCCTTTTTGTGTTCTAGAATAACCAAGAAAAATGCATTTCGTAGCTCGTGGATCTAACTTTCGCACACCAGTTCCAGAGTTATGAAGAAAGCAGATACATCCAAAGACCCGAGGGTCCAAACTGAAAGGAGAGTTATTAGGTTGAATAATAGAGTAAGGAGTTCTCTTTGCTATCACACCAGAAGGTGTCCTGTTTATCATATAAGCTGCAGTTAAAGCAGCCTCTCCCCAAAACATCTTTGGCACATTTCGCTGAAGTAAGAGTGCCCGTGTAACATTCAACAAGTGACGAATTTTTTCTTTCAGTTACTCCATTTTGTTGTGGTGAATGACGATTTTTCTTTCAGCTACTCCATTCTGTTGTGGTGAATAACTGCATGAGGTCTCATGAATGATGCCCCTCTCATCAAGAAAAGTAGATAGAGATCCTTCTAAGTAATCCCTAGCATTATCCGTCCTCAACTTCTTAATTCTGACTCCATACTGAGTGTCAACCATATTTGTGAAACTTTTGATCGATTTAGGAACTTCACTCCTATTTTTCAAAAGGTATACGAAGGTACTCTGTGAGAAATCATCAATAAAAGTAATATTGTGAACCCCCGAGGATCCGGGTATCCGTTTACGACACAATTCGTAATATTCCATTTTTGACATCGCATTAAAAACATAAATTTATGGGGAAATTTTTCGCGCTGAAGCTACAGATGAAATTCACATTCATAATCATAACCACAAGTTAATAGAGGCAAATGACACCAGAAATTCATTTCATTAATTTCCATATCATTTTACATCATGTACAAGAATCTTCCAGTATACACCATATATCCCAAAATGTAGTACAAAAGAGATAGCATTTATATTATAATGTGAATCAAAAACTGAGACAAAATAAACCATACCGCATGGTGTATACCCTGTCTTCTGGAAGCATGAACAGCTACTGATCACAGGCCTCTTGCCTGTCATGTGTGCAAGGAAGAAGAGGAGTCACAAACGTGAATACAAATCCGTAGTTTAAAATAAATAACAAGTAAATTATTATGTGCAAAAGAGAGCAAGTAGAAAGGTGAAACAAGTGTAATTTACATCTACTTGCATAAGTAAAAAGGTATTCCAGTTGTTTGAAGCATTTCTCATGATCGCTCACTAACCCAACATTTCCCCTATAAGCATATTTCTATGGTAACTAATTGATCATAAGTATGTATATTTTATTCTCATATTACTCAGAGATCATATTTGTGGATTTTGATGATAGGAAAGATGAGATGAGAAGATATAATGATTATTTAATTCTTAAGTCTAGTGGATAGTATAATGCATCCTAACGAAGTTCCCAACACGTCCACTAGCTTATTAAGATTTCGAATCAGATTGTAATTACTTCCATTTACTCAACTTTGATTGTAATCCCTTCAAACTTCAAGTGTAACTGTCTCAGATTTAATTCAAGATGATGTAGATTTGGATATGGATGATATGAATGTAGAATCAATACCTTCAAACCTCAATGCAACAATCTCAAATGTAACTCTAGATGATGTAGATATAGATATGGATGATCTGGATGTAGAATCGCCAAGTCTGTTGGCGAAAGAAAAACTCAAGCGGTGAAGAAGCCAACAAAAGGGCTCTTCCGTCTCGCCTCCTAATTGGAAGGACGGTCCAATAGAGGGATAGGTCTACTCCCAAACTACGCCACTGAGACGGGTGAGAGAGACTTCCCGGAAAAGTCACTCTAGAAAAACAGCCCGACCGGTAACGGGCAATCGAGCCCGTACGAAAAACAAAAACCGAGAATCCCCAGAGAAGCAACATCTATTGCTGTTGGAGACCTCCATTAGAAGGGAGACAGCTGCAATTTGAAGCATCCGTAGCTGCAAGATTGCTGGACCAAGGCAGCAGCTATGGTAATTTATAGTATTTTAATAGACCAAAAAGCAATTGAAGGAAAAACCGTAGGTTGGACAAGAGAAGATAGAGCAAAAGAGCCCTTACGGCTGAGAGAATTAGGGAAAAAGGGATAACAGGTTGGTGTCATTTATAGAAGGAGAGGGGGTTTTAAATCTTGCCAAGTGGGGAAAAGGAAATAGCCAAGCGGGCTGGAAAAATAGTCCAAGTGGGCTGGAAAAATAGTCCAGGTGGTTATACTGAAAATGTTTTTTTAAATTTCTGCTGTCTGTATTACTTTTTTTATTTTTAAAACAAAACTTTCTTTGTTTGAAAAACTTAAAGCGGACCGTATTCACGCCCCAGATGTCGGATTTCGACGCGAAACATCTTGTTTCGATCGTCTCAAAATGACGGCCAAATGAGTATAATATTGATATACTTCCGATCGAGTTTTGGATACCCGAAATTTTCAGATACGTTTTTGCTTAAGATTAAATTCTGTGATTTAAAAATATCAAACGACCTCCGATTGACGAACGGTCGATTCTATTGGTCTCGTGTCGTCGAATCGGATCTAATGACGGTCTCGCTTTGTTTCGCGGTTTCCGAAATTACGTCGCGGCTTTTTCGCGGCGCGTATTACGATGCGATCGATTTTCGGTCGATTTCGCTCGAACAACTTTTGATTCACGACCAGTTGATCGATTTAGGCTATCTAATGTGGTCAGATAACTTAATTGGGTTAAACGGACCTTATTCAGGTCAAGTTCGGGTTTACGTGTATCCCAGATGTTACAATTATAAAAACCTCAAAGGGAGTCTCGTCCTCGAGACTCGGGTCAAGGTCATTAGGTGTCTTGATTTTATATGGCCATAAAAACCTCAAAGGGTTTTGAACCCATAAAAACCTCAAAGAGAAAACAATCCATATATTTTAACATATATCTAATTACAAATGCTTGTTTTTTTTACCTCAGAAAAGTTACGGGTATCGTGCCCGCATATCAGCTTCCGTTTCCCATGTCGCCTCTTTGACGTCATGTCGGTGCCATAATACCTTGACTAATGTAATCTCTTTGCTGCGAAGCTTCTTCACAGCACGGTCAAGTATCTGGACTAGCCTTCTCTTCATAAGTCAGATCTGGCTCCACGTCTAAATTCTCGTAACTGATGATGTGCCGAGGGTCGTACACATATTTTTCTCAAGTTGGATTCATGGAAGACGTCATGAATAGCAGAAAGATGTGGATGAAGGGCTACTCGGTAGGCCACCTTCCCCACTCTAGCAAGAATATCGAATGGTCCAACATATCGTGGCGCCAGTTTGCCACGAACACCAAATCTCTGTACTCCCTTCATGGGAGATACACGGAGAAATACCCAATCTCCCACCTATAATTTACAGGAATGTCATTAGTATGTGATTAAGTTGATTATATATGAGTTATAATTGAATAAGTGAAGAGGAAATAATTAGATTACCTGAAACTCTATGTCTCTCCTCTGACGATCCGCATAGCTCTTCTGGCGGCTTTGTGCCGTCAGAAGCCTCCGTCTCACAAGATCAACAGCTCTCGCGGTATCCTCCAAAAGATCTACGGAATATAAAGCATGATCGCCTACCTCACGCCAACTGAGAGGTGTGAGGCATCTCCGCCCGTATAGGGCTTCGAATGGTGCCATGCCAATACTGGAGTGATAGCTGTTGTTGTACGTAAATTCCATTAATGGCAGATGGTCCTTCCAGGACCCTTTCCACTCTAAAGTACAAGTGCGGAGCAAATCCTCTAGTGTCTGAATGGTGCGCTCACTCTGCCCATCTGTCTGCGGATGATATGCAGAACTCATCTTCAGCTCTATCTGTAGGGCTGACATAAACTGATGCCAAAGATGCGACGTGAATCTCGAATCCCTGTCAGACACCACTTCGCGTGGTATACCATGTAGTCTGATGATGTTCTGCACATACAACTTGGCCAATCTGGATGGAGTATAAGTCGTGTTGACAGGTATAAAATGGGCTGACTTGGTCAACCTATCAACAACGACCCAAATGGAATCATGGCCACCCGGTGTCTTTGGCACACCTGTGATAAAATCCATAGAAATGCTCTCCCATTTCCACTCGGGAATGGGGAGAGATTGAAGTAATCCTGATGGTCTCCTGTGCTCAGCCTTGACCATCTGACAGGTCATGCATCTACTGACATGTTGCACCACATCGCACTTCATCCCATCCCACCAGAAATATCGATGCAGATCACGGTACATCTTCATGCTACTTGGATGGATAGATAACCGTGAACTGTGTGCCTCATCCAGAATGTCTCTGCGAAGCTGCTCGTCATTGGGTACAACGACCCGTCCTGCTTTCCATAAAATAGACTCCATCACCACAAAATCATCAAATTCATTCTTGATGGCGCGCATGTATCTATCTCGAATATAAGGATCTGTCTTCTGACCCTCTACAATACGATCCCAAAGACTACTGTATCGTGGAGGCACGGCGGTAGAAATGGATGCGCTCTCCTGAAGATGCCAATCGGTTAAAATGGCAAGCGTATCCCATGTATATAGCCAGTTCGCCGTACCATCAGCATGCGCTCTCCTGCTAAGTGCATCAGCCACCACGTTTCCCTTACCGGGATGGTAAGAGATCGTGCAATCATAATCCTTTAGCAGCTCGAGCCATCTGCGCTGCCTCATGTTCAGCTCCTTCTGATCAAAGATGTACTTTAGGCTTTTGTGATCCGTGAAAATCTCGAAGTTCACCCCATATAGATAGTGGCGCCAGATCTTCAAGGCAAAGACAACTGCCGCCAACTCCAAGTCATGTGTGGGGTAGTTCCGCTCATGCGGCCTCAACTGTCGTTATGCGTAAGCAATCACCTGTCCTCTCTGCATCAACACTGCTCCTAGACCTTCTCCAGATGCATCTGTGTATACCGCATAGTCCTGAGTGCCAGAAGGAAGAGAAAGAATGGACGCTGTAGTCAATCTCTCCTTCAGTGTCTGGAATGCTTGCTCACATGAATCGCCCCAAATAAATGAAACTCCTTTCTGTGTCAGTCGTGTCAGAGGGCGAACAATACGTGAAAAATCGTTGACGAAGCATCTGTAATAACCTGCTAGCCCAAGGAAGCTCTGAATCTGCATGACAGTCTTGGGCTGCTCTCAAGACATAACTGCATCTATCTTTGCAGGATCAACTGCAATGCCTGCTCCAGAAATAACATGCCCGAGAAATGAGACCTGGGATAACCAAAACTCACACTTGCTCAACTTGGCATATAGCTTGTGCTCCCGCAATGTATCTAAGACAATCCGTAGATCATTCGCATGATCCCATTCATTCCGTGAGTAAATGAGCACATCATCGATGAACACCACTACAAACTTGTCCAAGTATGGACGGAAGATACGGTTCATCATATCCATGAAAGCCGCAGGTGCATTGGTGAGCCCAAACGGCATCACCACAAACTCGTAGTGTCCATAGAGAGTCCTGAAGGCTGTCTTCGGAATATCCGACTCGCGAATCCACAGCTGATGGTAGCGTGAGTGAAGATCGATCTTCGAGAACACCGAAGATCCCTGGAGCTGGTCGAACAAATCATCGATACGTGGCAAAGGATAATAGTTCTTCACCGTTCTCTTATTCAGCTGCCTGTAATCGATGCACAGTCTCATGGATCCATCCTTCTTCTTGACAAATAGAACCGGAGCACCCCAAGGTGAAGTGATCGGACTCACGAATCCCAAATCAAGTAACTCCTATAACTGCACCTTTAGCTCCCTCAACTCGGCTGGTGCCATGCGATATGGTGCCATAGAGATCGGCTATGTATCTGGCAGCAATGTGATCTCGAACTCGATCTCTCTCACAGGAGGTAATCCTGGTAGCTCATCACGAAATACGTCAGGGTATTCTGATACTACTCGGATGTCATGTGTCATCGGCTCCTGATCAGATACCTCCCGAACAAAAGCAAGATATGAATCGCAACCCTGGTCAACAAGTCGCTGAGCCCGCAACACTGAAATATACTCCATGGTGGAGTCATGCAAAGTACCCTCAAAATAGAACTCGGGTAGATCAGGAATCCTGAAGACAACTGTCTTCCTAAAGCAATCAACCAGTGCATGACGAGCGGATAACCAATCCATGCCCAAAATTAAGTCGAACTCATCAAGCTGCAGAAGTAGACAATCTGCGATCATCATCTCGTGACCGCCAATCAATACTGGCAAGTGCCTGAATATCAGGGAAATGACAAACAATTGGTCACCTGACCCTCGGATGTGATATGGAGGAGATAGTGTTTCTGCAACTTAATCTAAAGAAAATAGTAGTCTCGAAGCAAGGAAAATGTGTGTCGCTCCAGAATCAAATAAAACATGGAAAGCTCGATAAGAGCAGTGAGTATGTGTGCTAGCTGGTCAGTTGTCTCCTGGCCTGGACGGGATGCCATGGTTCTGCATGAGAACCATAATTACTCGTAAAAGTATCATGTGTAGATACTTATAATATAAGCCTTTTCTCTTCTTGGGATATAATATGAAAATTAATGAAATTGGTGACATATGTGGTTATTTAGTTTGAATGTCATATTTCCCTTCTCGGGCTCACGACAGGTCGGAACACTGTCGTTATCCGAGATCTTAATGCGATTGGAATTGTAATACTGCGAACGTGTGTATCGGGGTACCACTGCTTTGATACCAAAAATGTGAACCCCCGAGGATCCGGGTATCCGTTTACGACACAATTCGCAATATTCCATTTTTGACATCGCATTAAAAACATAAATTTATGGGGAAATTTTTCGCGCTGAAGCTACAGATGAAATTCACATTCATAATCATAACCACAAGTTAATAGAGGCAAATGACACCAGAAATTCATTTCATTAATTTCCATATCATTTTACATCATGTACAAGAATCTTCCAGTATACACCATATATCCCAAAATGTAGTACAGAAGAGATAGCATTTATATTATAATGTGAATTAAAAACTGAGACAAAATAAATCATACCGTCTGGTGTATAACCTGTCTTCTGGAAGCATGAACAACTACTGATCAGCATGCCTCTTGCCTGCCATGTGTGCAAGGAAGAAGAGGAGTCACAAACGTGAATACAAATCCGTAGTTTAGAATAAATAACAAGTAAATTATTATGTGCAAAAGAGAGCAAGTAGAAAGGTGGAATAAGTGTAATTTACATCTACTTGCATAAGTAAAAAGGTATTCCAGTTGTTGAAGCATTTCTCATGATCGCTCATTAACCCAACATTTCTCCTATAAGCATATTTCTATGGTAACTAATTGATCATAAGTATGTATATTTTATTCTCATATTACTCAGAGATCATATTTGTGGATTTTGATGATAGGAAAGATGAGATGAGAAGATATAATGATTATTTAATTTTTAAGTCTAGTGGATAATATAATGCATCCTAACTAAGTTCCCAACACGTCCACTAGCTTATTAAGATTTCGAATTAGATTGTAATTACTTCCATTTACTCAACTTGATTGTAATCCCTTCAAACTTAAGGTGTAATTGTCTCAGATTTAATTCAAGATGATGTAGATATGGATATGGATGATCTGGATGTAGAATCAATCCCTTCAAACCTCAATGCAACAGTCTCAAATGTAACTCTAGATGATGTAGATATAGATATGGATGATCTGGATGTAGAATCGACAAGTCTGTTGGCGAAAGAAAAACTCAAGCGGTGAAGAAGCCAACAAAAGGGCTCTTCTGTCTCGCCCCCTAATTGGAAGGACAGTTCAATAAAGGGATAGGTCTACTCCCAAACTACGCCACTGAGACGGGTGAGAGAGACTTCCCGGAAAAGTCACTCTAAAAAAACAGCCCGACCGGTAACGGGCAACCGAGCTCGTACGAAAAACTAAAACCGAGGATCCCCCGCCTGGGTATCCTAAAACAAAGGGTCAGCGGAACTGGTCTAAGTCAGGATCCCAACGAGGCGTAAAAACACTGCGAGCTCGCGTAAAAACTGAAAAAGGACTGGGATCCTAGACCCGCGTATTAAGCGGTCGCTGCCCTAACTGGGCTTCCTTTCCTCCGCCCAGTTGAGGGTCACCGCGCCCTCGCACGGTCAGGTGTAAGATCACCATGACCGGCACTAATAATAATCACCACTGATGCTTATTGACCGTCTAAGTTCAGGGATCTCCATATTCTATTCCATTGACTCTACAGGTCCAATTTAACAGTCCATCCTATCAGTGTGATAAGTTATATTCATTTAGCATGTTATACCAATGATCATTGATGGAGATGATGAGTAATTAAAAGAATAATTTAGAATCCTCCCCCTCAATTTGTTATCTTTACTTTCTTAACTTTTCCATTTTTCCTCAATCTATTTTTTTGTGTAGTTGAGTATAGATCTTTTGTCAACTAATTATAATTGATGATTATTGATTAATCAGATATACTTAAAGGATTGTTTGGTGAAGATAATTATAACTACTTGATGAGTTCGGATTCATATTCAAATAGTTGCTAAAATCTTTTCTTATTTAACAAAAGAGAATGTTATGTAAAGCCTGAAGTTTAGTACTTACTTTCAAAAATGATCTTGTTTTTTTTAAAGTTACTAATTTGAAAATCTTTGTGTGTATACAAGTGTTCTTACAATATTATCTACATAATTTAATATACATATTAACCAGATTTCACTGTGCACATTAGTTATTTCACATACCATCCTTAAGAGGGATTAATGTGCATATAGTTTATACCTGTAGATGAATAATACGGGACATCCTAAAAATAGTATTTTGCGGAAACGTGAATACACACTAATGACAAAAGGGTAGTAATAATGAGGGTCCTACGTATCAAAAGTGGACACCAAAATTTTTCTACAAAAAGAAAACAACATGAATTGTATTATTTGTATTTATATATATATATATATACAGGCCCTAAGAGACTAAACTCCACTATTAAAACCGAATGAGATATCAGTGTGCAATAAAACCCTTGAAATGAAATATCCATTTTATTAACTACTATTATGGATTTAAGATTTGACCCCCCCCCCCTCGGTAGTGAATAATGCCACGTAGACTGATAATATTACTATAATTGATGAATAATACGATATGTCAATACTAGTATATATATAGCTATCTAAATTTAGATGATGGAATGCACGTGTGTAAGCATTCATAGATTTATATACTTGTCATGTCGCCAAATACGGATAAGCTATACTTAAACTTAACAATAATATTTAATTCATATTACAGATTATGAATAATTTGAGTACAGTCAGCAGAATCATTTCTTTTTTTTTGCATGCAATTTCTCAATCACTCAACAAGAAATTTGCATGTGATCCAACAATCAAATTTCCAGCACAATCGATCCAACCATGAGATTAAAAGTTTTAAAACTCATCCCATAATAACTTAAAATATAAAAGAAATCTATGAAGGGAAACCAGAAGGGGGTTTTAGATTGTACATAGATGAAAATGATTGTACAAAATCAAGTGTAATCAACATTCATGGCAGCAATGAGGAAAAGGTAGGGGATTGTACCTTGAAATCTTAAAATTTGGAAAGAGTTTTGGGCTTGGATCAAGACATGCATGCAACTCTTGAAGAATTTGGAGAGAAGCAACATCTATTGCTGTTGGAGACCTCCATTAGAAGGGTGACAACTGCAATTTAAAGCATCCGTAGCTGCAAGATTGCTGGACCAAGGCAGTAGCTATGGTAATTTATAGTATTTTAATAGACCAAAAAGCAATTGAAGGAAAAACCGTAGGTTGGTGAAGAGAAGATAGAGCAAAAGAGCCCTTACGGCTGAGAGAATTAGGGAAAAAGGGGTAAGAGGTTGATGTCATTTATAGAAGGAGAGGGGGTTTTAAATCTTGCCAAGTGGGGAAAAGGAAATAGCCAAGTGGGCTAGAAAAATAGTCCAAATGGGATGGAAAAATAGTCCAGGTGGTTAAATGTTTTTTTTTAATTTCTGTAACCGAGCAGACTGTCTGTCTGCATTATTTTTTTTATTTTTAAAACAAAACTCTTTCTTTGTTTGAAAAACTTAAAGCGGACCGTATTCACGCCCCAGATGTCGGATTTCGACGCGAAACATCTCGTTTCGATCGTCTCAAAATGACGGTCAAAATGCGTATAATATTGATATACTTCTGATCGAGTTTTGAATACCCGAAATTTTCGGATACGTTTTTGCTTAAGATTAAATTTTGTGATTTAAAAATATCAAACGACCTCCGATTAACGAACGGTCGATTCCGTTAGTCTCGTGTCATCGAATCGGATCTAGTGACGGTCTCGCTTTGTTTTATGGTTTCCGAAATTATGTCGCGGCTTTTTCGCGGCGCGTATTACGATGCGATCGATTTTCGGTCGATTTCGCCCGAACAACTTTTGATTCACGACCAGTTGATCGATTTAGGTTATCTAATGTAGTCAGATAACTTTATTGGATTAAACGGACCTTATTCAGGTCAAGTTCAGGTTTATGTGTATCCCGGATTTTACAAATATAGTTGAGATGACCACCAACACTCCTTATATTTGAAGTTCCCCACACATCAGAATGAACAAGCTCAAAGGCATGAATAGATTTACTAGTAGAAATACGATAAGTGTTACGAGTTTGTTTTGCAAATTGGCATACATCACATTGCAAATCACCTTCAGATACTATTGAAAAATATCGGGCATCAACTCTCACGGAAAAGAGAAGTTGATATGACCAAGATGCCCATGCCATCTTTTCACTGTCATCGAACAATCCTTCTCAAGTCGAACCTTCATTGCAGAAGTAAGACCTTGACCAACCCGAGTAGGAAGACTATATAATCCATCTTCAACTCAAAAAATTCCAATCTTCTTTCTCGTCTCCAAGTCTTCAAGAATACACGATCTCTGATCAAAAATTAACTTGCAGTTCAATTCTTTTGTGATCTTGCTAACAGACAGAAGATTTATAGGAAAATCAGGCACATGAAGAGCATCATGAAGAAGGAACCGATCTACAACAGATATGGTCCCTTTCCCAGCGACGATAGCAGGAGATCCATCTGCAACAGTAACTTTCTTTCTTCCAGATGATAACTTATAATCATGAAACATTCTGGGATCACCCGTCATGTGATCGGAAGCACCATTGTCAATAATCCACTCAGATTTGGCAGAGAAAGCATTGCTAGTTCTCGTATTAAAAGCTGAATCATTGTTTGACGGTTGCAAACATACATGTTCTTTCGTAAACTGTTGGGATAAAATTTATTCATGTGAGAAAAGAGATCCCAGGGCTCTCTTATATTGGAGAAGAGCCATGGGTTAATTACATGAGTGATACCCAAAGAAAACATAAACCGTAAATATAGTACGGTGATAAATAAACATCTCAACACTCTCCCTCGAGCTGAAGCATAAATATCGATCATGCTCAGCTTGGAACAGCATCTCTGAAATGAACCCCTGGCCAGTGCCTCTGTGAAGATATCTGCAGTCTGATCTCCTGTGGAAACATGAGAGTTGGATATAAGGCCCTTCTGGATCATGTCTCTAGAGTAGTGACAATCCACCTCGATATGCTTTGTCCGCTCATGAAAAGCAGGGTTATTGGCTATAAATAGAGCTGCTTGATTATCACATAAAAGCTTCATAGGAAGAGAAACCTCAACAGTAAGGTCGGTCAATACTGATCTGACCACAACATTTCTGTACATCCTTGTGCCATAACCCTGTATTCCGACTCATCACTAGATCTGGCTACCACAGTCTGCTTCTTGCTTTTCCATGAAACAAGTGAGCTGCCTACAAAGATAGCAAAACTAGAAGTCGACTTTCTATCCCTGGGATAACCAGCATAGTCTGCATCTGCACATCCTGTTACCTCAAGTGATGCATCCCTACCGAACATAAGGCCAGAGCAGGTGACGCCTTCAAATACCTCAAGATCATGTGAACGGCATCCATATGTACCTTCCTAGGTTGCTTCATGAACTGACTGACTTTGCTAACTGCAAAAGCAACATCCGGCCTGGTAGTAGTGGCGTATAGGAGCTTCCCAATAAGATCTCTATATCTCCTCCTGTCAATTTCTTCGGTGTCCTCATCATACAATCTCATGCTTGCATCCATAAGAGTAGAAGCAGGTTTGCACCCTGTCATGCCTGTCTCAGATAGGAGGTCCATAACAAATTTCCTTTGATTCATCACGAGTCCACGTTGATTTCTGACGAACTCTAATCCAAGAAAGTAGCGAAGATTTCCAAGGTCCTTAGTCACAAACTGCTGACTAAGGAACTCCTTGGCTGTAAGAATACCCTTTTCATCATCTCATGTCATGAAAATATCATCCACATAAACAAGAATAGCCACGGTACCTCTAGGTGTCCTCTTTACAAATAGTGAGTGGTCCGCAGTAGACCGCACAAACCCCTTTTGCTCTATCAACTCCGATAGCTTTTGATACCAAACTCTCGGACTCTGCTTTAGGCGATAAATTGACTTGTGAAGGCAGCACACCTTCTGAGACTCCCCCCAATAGCAAATCCTAGTGGTTGTTGCATATATACTTCCTCCTGAAGATCCCCATAGAGAGGCATTCTTGACATCAAGTTGATATAGAGGCCGGTCTCTGGAAACAACAACAGATAGCAGAATGCGTAGTGTAGAATGTCTTGCTACTGGAGAGAAGGTGTCCTGATAATCCACCCCATAGATTTGGGTGAAACCTCGAGCCACAAGCCTTGCTTTGAATTGATCGACACTGCCATCGACCCTTTGTTTAACCGTGAATATCCATTTGCAGCTCACAATAGATGCTCCTGGTGGAGTTGAAACAATGCTCCATGTGCCTCGTGATCACAGAGCCTCCATCTCTTCTTCCATAGCAAGGCGCCACCTACTGTCCTGGAGCGCCTACTGATACGTCCACGGGATATTAACAGCAGAAAGTTCCACTATAAACTTCTTGTAGTCCTCTGACAGATGATCCAAGGAAATATGTGCAGCCATTGGGTAAGTAGCACATTGGCGGTGAGGTTTCCTTAGAGCAATTGGTATCTATCTCCAGGTCATCAGCCTCACCGTCCTCTAGAATTGGCTCTTCCTGTTCATCAATAAAATCTCCAGTGCCATCAGTAGAAATAATATGTTCCTGACATACCTTAGGCATGGTGGATGATATGGCAGGCGCATGAGCAGAGGGCGAGTAGAAGACCTGCGAGTGTAAACATGGGGTAAGAATGTAGACTCTTTGTGAGGAGGTGGATGTGGAGGAGGAGGTAGTGGTAGTGGTGGTATAGGTGGTCACCATCTCTTGAAGTCTCGAGACAAGATCTTCAAAATGGGCATCAGTAGTAGGTGCAGGTGAAGAGTCAGTCGGCTCCGCCACACGTGTAGACGCCGGAAAGCCGTGCTTGTGAAAGCATGTCTCCTCTGAGTGGCCAGGACAATGACAATAAGAACATGGACCACGCTGACGGCCTCCACCTCTACCACGAGGTCCACGACCACGGAACTGGGACGTACTGCCTCGTCCACGAGAAGCAGCCATAGCTGAGGAAGTCGGTTGTGGCGTAGATGTAGGTGTGGTAGTAATCCTGCTCAGCCTCTTGTAGACCTCCTCTATTGGTGGTATGGTCTCACCGGTCAGAAGTTGAGTACGAGTGGCATCGTACTCCGAGTCAAGAGAGGACAGGAAAACACCAGTCACAGTGGCATTACGATATGTCTGTTGTTGTTCCACACTGGTAGTGATAGGCATGAAGCTATGGAGTCGTTCAAACATGCCTCTCAGATGTGAAAAGTGAGCATGTAAAGGTCGACCATTTTGCTTGGTCGAGAAAATGTCGAACTGAAGTTGGAGTATCTTGCTTTCATTTTTCGTCTGTCCATAGGTAGCAGCCGATATATCCCACATGGCCTTTGTAGTAGGCTGATTGACAATATCATTAGCAATCTCTGTTCTAAGCGTCCTAGATAACCATATACGAGCATATGCATCATCTTGCTTCCATGATGCGTTGGCCTCAGTCTTGTCCGCCGGCTCTGAGTCAGTCAGAATATTCTCCTTGTTGTGGCATTGCATCAGGGTATGAAATTGCATGAACCATAACTCATACTTGGTCCCGTCCATCTTTACGATAGGTGCCGGTCCTTTGAAGGCACCAGAGGAGGAGAACACGTCGCCCTTGATGTCTGACATTCTTTAATACGCCAAAATGCGGAACAAGAGGGAAAAATCTCGCAAAAATCTTGTCTACAGCATCAAATGAGGGATGAGATGTATCTGTAGACTTATACACTCATCGCTAGTGTTGTGTTAGTGGTCTAAGGCCGCAAAGGAAGGAAGAAATAAGACTATATCACCCTTCGTAGATTAGTCCAGACCTCAACGCACGTGAACAAGGGTCCGTTGGAATCAAACGGGGGGACTCGGAGCCGCCAAAGATGTGTCGGACCCCTTATGAATCAAGCCACGATGCCTATGGGGGCAAAGGAGAGGTCGTCGGGGCATACGACGGTGCTGGAAGGGATGGCGACGGCAGTGGGTTGCTGTAGGGGGTGGGGGCGGCGGCCGGAGGGGGTCCGCGGTGGCGCTAGGGCGCGGCAGGCCGCCTGGAGGGCCGCGGAGGGACGCGGTGACGCGCGGTGGTGCGCGGAGGCGCGCAGAGGGCGCGGGGAGAGGCCGACGGGTGGGGCTAGGGTTAGGGTTTTGGTTCGATAACCCCGGTCTAGGACCGTTGCTCTGATACCATGTTGGGATAAAATTTATTCATATGAGAAAAGAGATCCTAGGGCTCTCTTATATAGGAGAAGAGCCAAGGGTTAATTACTTAAGTGATACCCAAAGAAAACATAAACCATAAATATAGTACGGTGATAAATAAACATCTCAACATAAACGATTTCTTCAAGAAGGACTGTAACTCCATGATGGTATCCTTTGTCAAGTCAGGTTATCTAGATGCTCCAAGCATCATAAGATCATTCACCAACAAATTTGTAGCCTTTATACTTTGACTATCTCTCATAGACATTTTATCAAACACCTTGTGTTCTATATGAATAGCAGTTCAACACAAAGAACTTAAAACAAAACAACTATCCCATGTGATAGACGATACTACAGGCTTCTACGGAGCGAGAAAAATGCATCCCAAAAAAATGCAGCAATCAACCTCAAGAAACAAAGCAGCAGCAAGTAGCCACTAATTTCAGCAATTGGTCTCTAAAGACAAGCAACAAATAGCCTCAAATCACAGCAATCAACCCCAAAAATATAGCATCCCAAACTCTGATTTCAACTCTTCTTTAGACGGAACAATACGAGAGATCCAAAATACCTAGGCGGAGGTGTACCTAGGGACCTGCAGCAAACGGTTGTGCAAGAGAAGACGACACTTGATGAAGAATACGATCACAACAACCCAGCTCTGATACCATGTAAAAATCAAACACACAAAGCACACACAAAGATAGAGACACAGATTTATGTGGAAAACCCTAAGGAGAGGGAAAATCCACGGGGGCTCTCTCAATCCCTAATCTCCCTCTCTAGAGATTAAAGCACTCTTCACTAAGATATTTTCCAATAGGGAAATGAGGACAATATATAAATGATGAGTAAATGGTCCCTCATCCTTAGATTCATTTACCCGTTAAAGAACCACTCAACATACACAACAATAGATCATGGAGATCGTGGAGATCTCCTCATCAGGTTTGTGTAGTAGATTGCAGGGATCACAACAACAAAGAATGAAGGCTTTTATTATGGAGATCACATATCATGGGGGACACAATCTGGTGTCTCTCGTCCTTGGACTTGTGCAGCGGTGGAGATCGTGGCAGCCGGTGCAAGAGGGTCCAAATTATCTGGAGATCTGATTTCCAATGGGTTATTCAGATCTTGAGGCTGATTTTCCTCCCAACAACCCACCGTTCAGATCTGGATTTGATTTCCCTTTGTTGGATTTTTTTTTAGATTGGTTTCGAGCAGTGTGAACTTCTGAATCCAACACTCCTCTTTATTATTACGTGCTCCATCTTAGTTTGAAATTTTTTTATTAACGGTTCTATTTGTTTTTAGATATTTGGATCCGTTTGTTTTAAGGATCCGTCTATAAAGGAGTAGTATATAAAATCCTTAAGGTTAGGGCCATCTACATCATCTGTATTTTCTTTTTCTCCACATAGTGAAAATCAATAGCTGTCGTCTAAGGATACAGCCCAATTACGAGTGAACATTGTAAATTCGTGAATCTTTGTGCTTGTGTGTTTGATCTTGTTTGTACATGCTTCCTTGATTCATAACAAATTGGTAACAGAGCACCGGGTTTCGTCAAGATCATCAAGCAAGTTGGCATCACACAATCTGAAGATCGACAAGTTCACTGGGAGGAACGGATTCAGTCTATGGAAGATCAAGATGTGTGCCCTTCTGAAGTAGTAGGACATCTGGGTGCCGTTGGACAAGAAGCTAGCAAAGGTTTTCGAACCCTCCTAGTTGATAGTGTAGGAATAGAAGGCGTACTCGACGATCATGTTGTGCTTGACAGACGAGATTATCGCAGAGGTTACCGATGAGAACCACGATCGGTCTGTGGTTGAGACTTGAGAGTATACATGACGAAGTCTTTGGCCAACATGTTGTTGAAGTAACGCATGTTCTCTCCATATGCCAGAATGTACATATCTTAAAGAACATATAGTTCGCTTAAATACATTGTTGATAGAATAAGAAATGTAGATGTTAAGATTGAAGATGAGGATCTTGCTTTGATTCTGCTAGTTTCTCTTCCGTTATTATATGAGAATTTTATTCAATCATTTATTGTGGAGAGAATTGATAACCCTATAGGAAGTTCGCACGAGTATGCATACACGTGAACTTCGGTATATGACTACCGGGAAGCAGGACTCAAACACTACAAGTTTGGTTATGACTCAAGAGAAGAGCCATGTCAACTCTAGTTACGCAAAGAAGAGAAAGCAAAAGTCTAAATCGAAGAATCACAATTCTAACGACATTTGCAATTACTGCAAGGAACCTGGACATTGGAAGAATGATTGATCAAAGAAGAAAGGCAAAGCCACGATTGCTTCCATGACTCAAGGAGGCGTGGATTCTGAAGATTATCCGATTCTCACTTTCACATATCAGAAGGCAATAAATACCACAAGGATTCTTGATTCATGATGTTTTTACCATATGACTCCCAATGAAGATTTGTTCTTCACATATGAGAATATCGTCATGGAGAATGATGCAATGTACACGATTGTAGGTATTGACTCTATGAAGATCAAGATGCATGATGGAGTCGTGAGGATAATGATAGAAATACGCCATGTTCCTGATCTGAGAAAGAACTTGATATTCCTTAGAGTCTTGGACTCTAAAGGATATAGGCACAACATTGAGGTTGGAGTTATGCAGGTTGTCAAAGATGGGGTGATTGTCATCAGGGGAAACAAACAGAAGACCTTATACATCATACAAGAGTCTATAATTACAAGTTCTGTTGCAATGGCGTCCCAAGTCGTGAAATTAGATTCAGAATTATGACATATGCGACTGGGACACATGAATCATATGGGATGGATATCCTTATTCAGAAAAGTCTCGACGGGGACCTCAAGGGATCCAAGCTAAAGTTCTGTGAGCATTGCATGTTCGAGAAACAACATAGGAAACAATTCAACAAATTTATTCACAGGATGAAGGAGACGCTCGACTACATTCATGCTAATTGTTGGGGCCCTTCACGAGTCCCATCTTAGAGAGGTGCCAGGTATTTTCTGTCTATTATTGATGATTACTCCAAGATGATTTGGGTGTACATGATGAACCACAAAAATGAGGCATTTTAGACCTTCGGGAAGTGGAAGATCTGGTGGAGAACCAGACTTCTAAGAAGGTGAAGTGTCTTCTTACGGATAATGAACTATAGTTCTGTTCGTCAGGGATCAATGAGTTCTGCAAGGGGAAGATGTTACGAGACACGACATTGTTAGAGATACGCCACAACGGAATGTTGTTGGAGAACAAATGAACAAGACACTTCTGGAGAGAGCAAGGTGCATGCTCTCTAATGCTGGACTTGGTAAAGCATTCTCGGTGAAGTTGTGAATACAACTTGTTGCTTAAAGAATTGGAGTCCAGTGTTTGTTGTTGACTGCAAAACCCCCATGGAGGTATGGTTTGGTAATCACATCGATTATTATGTTTTAAGAGTCTTTGATTGTAATACCTATTATCATTTGAGCATAAAAAAAATACCTATTATCATGTTTGTCAAGGAAAATTAAAATCAAGGGCGAAGAAAGGGGAGTGTACGTGATATGGTGTAGGAGTAAAGGGATAAAGAATATGGTTCCCTTACGAGCATATAATCATTGTTAGCAGAAATGTTCCATTTGATAAGAATTTCATGCTTCACTCGAGTAGTGAATATGTTGAGAAAGGTATAGGTGATGATGTGCATGAACATGTTGGGTTCAAACTGACACCAAGTAGTGATCACACAGTTGATTACACTACTCCTGGTCAGGTTGTTGTTGAATAGCCTAAAGCTGAGCAATTGGAGGAGAGGCAACCAAGTGTTGCTACTGATCAACCCTGTAGAGATATACATCCACCGCATAGATATAGTTGTAAAGACATGGTTGTATTTGCATTATCAGTTGTGGAGGAGTTAGAATCTCTAGAGACCTCCACTTACAGGGAGGCCATAGTTGGGGCAGAATTTAGGCAGTGGATTGTTGCTATAGGTGAGGTGGAGTCTCTTCACAAGAATTGGACATGGAAGCTCGTCAAGTTGCCAAAGGGGAGGAAGGTCGTTAGATGCAAATGAGTTCTCAAGAAAAAGACAGGAATCTCATGTAGTGAAGGCATCAGATACAAGGCACGCCTAGTTGCAAAAGGTTACAATCATAAGGAGTTTGTAGATTACAACGAGATACTCTCTCCCACTGTAAGACAAACATCCATCAAGGTACTACTTGCTTTTGTAGCACATCGAGACTTGGAGCTGGCGTAGTTAGATGCGATGACAACTTTCTTGCATGGTAAACTCGAAGAAGACATTCTTATGAGCCAGCTAGAGGAATTTGCTTTTGAGGGCAAGGAAGACCAAGTATGCAGATTAAAGAAGTCTTTATATGGGCTTAAGAAGTCTCAAAGGCAATGGTATAAGAAGTTTGACAACTTCATGACTGATCATGGGTTTAATAGGAGTCCATATGATTGTTGTGTTTACTGAAACAAGGTGGAGGATGATTCCTTCATCAATATGTTATCGTGCATCGACAACATGCTGATCGATGCCAAGAAGAAAGCACCATAGATGATCTGAAGAAGTTTCTTAGTTCAGAGTTTGACATGAAGGACATTGGTGCAACGAAGAAGATTTTATGGATGGAGATCATTAGAGATCGTACAGGAGGGAAGCTTTTCTAATCTCAGAAGAACTATATTGAGAAAGTTCTAATGAGATTTGGGATGTCTACAACCAAGCCTCTAGGTACTCCACCTGCTGCGAATATTCATCTCTTAGTTTCTTTCGTATCTTAGTTAGACAAAGAGAAGGAACACATGTCATGTATTCCTTATGTCAAAGCAGTTCGGAGTCTTATGTATGTCATAATATGCATATGACCTGATATCACTCATGTTGTGAGCGTTGTTAGCAAATTCATGGGCAATCCAAGGAAGAATCATTGGCATGCAATCAAGCAAATTTCCTACTATCTGAGAGGAACATCAGACATTAGCCTCATCTACAAAAATAATTCAGAATGTTTGCTTGCTGGATATTCAGATTCAGATTATGTTGCAGATGTTGATGGGAGGAGTTCAATGCCAGGCTATGCTTTCACTTCGGGAGTTCTATCATCAGTTGGAAGGTTACCTTACAATTATTAGTTACTTTATCTACCAGGAAGGTAGAATACATGTCTTTAACAAAAACTACAAAGGAAGGCACCTGGCTGAAGGTTTTAGTTGGAAATATCGATCTACAACAGGATCAGGCTATAGCATGGTTTTAAAAAATGTGCCTCGATATGCTGAAGCATATGCTTTAAGGCAGTTTTAAAAAAAACCACCTCGAGACGCCCGCCTCAAGCATCCCAGGTGAGGCGTGTGCCTCAAGGCACTAAGGCAGTCCTCGACGTGCCGAGGCACTGAGGCGGTTCCGAGGCGCCGCCTCAAGCTGCACATGTTCAGTACCCATTTTTTTATTTTTATATTAATTTTTATAATATCTTAAGTCTAATATTAATTATTAACAATTTAGTTTGTTATATACTCATATATATTTATTCTATATTTAAAAAATTATGTATTAGTCATAAAAATCAGTTTGGGGATGGGGGCACTACCCCCTGCAACCCCCGCAAGGGGAGAGCACAACTACTCCCTCCTAGCCCCCCAAGCTCGTTGACAGACAACGAGACCCCCGTGCTGGTAGGGTATGGTGTGACAGGGGGTGCATACAACGGTTCTTTAGCAGGGTTTAGCAAATCGGATAGTTATGATTCAAAGCATATCAAATATATAAATATATATGTGTGTTAGTCATATAACACATATAAAACAACATAGACATATTGTATATTGTGTATGTTAATAAGATATGTTAGTCACAAAATGTTGCTTCACCCAAAAGGGAAGTGTTGTATATCGACAAGAACTACACTCTACCAAAATTAATGGAAGTCATAATAAGCTTTGCATTGCATATGGATGACAATACAAATTAGGATTCAAAGTAAATCATGTAAAGAATAGTATATTCTCATGTTCATAACATATATGGTAAATATGTCAGGGAATATCTAACTTTATGATTTTATAAATATAAATAATTATGCTTAATTATATTTTACGTATATTTTCCTATATAAATCGAGTCTTGCGCCTTGACCGCCTCGAGACTTACGCCTCACCTCGTCATAGAAAAACCGCCTCGATTCACCTCAAATTTTTAAAATCATGGGCTATAGTATATTATGACAGTCTGAGTGTAATATGCTTAGCCAAGGATCAAGTGCAACATGCTTAGCCAAGGATCAAGTGAAACATGAGAGGACTAGGCACATAGATGTCAGATATCAGTTCATTCATTCTAAGAAGAGGATCACGGTGAATAAGGTCGGTACAATAAATAATCTAGCTTAATATGTTCACGAAGGAAGTTTTCGGGAGTAAGTTCAAACATTGTTTGGACTTACTCAACGTCGATAGTTGGCAGTAGCCCCTAGGAGGGGTTGACGACAACACGGTGAAGCTTGGCAAAGCTTCTCTGAGGATTCAATTTCAATGTGGAGATTGTTGATATACCTTGAATCCTAACCATCTGACCCAGGTTGAAGTATAGTTATATGCAACCCCTCCTATCATACCATAGCCTAACAAGACGGGGGTCCCGACGTCCGGTCAATAAGAATGGGTGGGGGGACTAAGGGCTGAGCAGGTAGACTCCTCCTTACGGGGTGTAGGGGCAGCACTCCCTGTGATTTTGTTTTAAGCGGTTCTATTTGTATTCGGGTATATGGATCTATTTGTATCAGGGATCCGGCTGTACTAGTGTAGTACGTATAAATCCCATAGGGTTAGGGCTCTTTGTATCCTATGTATTCCTTCTTTCTCCACATAGTGAAAACCCACCGTCGCCGAATGACAGCATAGTTGCGGGTGAAGCTTGTAAATCCATGTGTTATGTGCTTGATTGATATTATTTGTGTGTGCTTTCATAATTTGTAATAAGACTTATAAGTTATAAGAACACCTCTTTCACTGCTTATTTTGTTCCAAAACAACTAATAGGATATCGTCAATGGAAAATCGTTTGAAATGAGTATATCGGAGATCACATTTCTTCAGTATGAGCTTCTAATTGCAAGCAATCAAAGAACATAAATATCCTCGCACAGATATTTTTATAAAACTATTGAGTATTTGTTGTTTACGAGAATGGATATTGGGGTGGATTCATTTACTCGTTTAAGATTATGTATCCTTCTCTTGTAATATTTTTTGTGTGAATAAAAGAAGAAAAGAAAGAGTATCCCAGTCGTCAATGATGGGTAGGAAGGTTTGCCTGTGGATTTTCCCTCATCCTTGGAGGGTTTCCACATTAGTCATCTCATTTTGTGCGTGTTGTTGATCAAGATGGTATGAGAGTTGTGAGTTGATCATGGCGCTGGCCTTTGGCCTGATCACGGGGTTGTATGTTGATCATCGAAGACCAAGCTGGGTGTTATGCTGACTGTGGTGCTGAGTGCTAAACTTTAGCCCTAGCCCTAGTGGCGTTATTGGGGGCCCAAGGTGGTTGCATGTTGGGTCTTGTGTTGCTGTACCAGTGGGTGCCCTGATTTCTTTTGGTTCAGCTGCTCTCGTATGATTGGAGGAAGGGTTATTGTACTTATGATACACCTTCTCCCAAAGTTTGACGATTTGGATGGAGGTGTGTGTGATGCCCTACTCTCGGACATTGTTTGTGCGGAGAGTTCAAGGAGTTATTGGAGGAGTGAGATGTTCCTATTCACCTTGCCTTTTTGTGGCTGAGCATGATTTGTGATGAGAATTTTTTCCTTTCCTTCGTTAATTGTGAGAAACGAGTTTGGTTTAGAGCATTTTCTTTGGCTTCTTCTGTTGTGTGTTGTCATTTGGTTGATAAACTTTTCCTCATTGTTATCTTGATGGTGATGTAAGACAAGAGTGAGATGGTGGGACAACATGCAAAGATAGATAATTATCTTGATCAAATCACTATTATCAAGTTGACCAAAGATAACTTTTGTTGTGACATGCTGCAGTGGATATGGTAATTGTAGGTCGTGGTTGGATTGGTTACAGCAATGGCCTCTATCTTATACCTGATGACAAAGAGCCCTTATGGGAAAAAATGGCACCTTGAGGACAACCAAGTAAAGACCTGGATTGTCAACTCTGTTTCGAATGACATACAATATCACATTCTTCGGAAGAGATCGACTTGAGATATGTGGATTGTTTTGAGAGTATATATGGTCAACACAAGAAGGAAGTAAGAACTTAAAAATTGGCTCAGATGATTTATAATATTCATTAGGGGGAGCTTTCTGTATCTGCCTATTATGTGCCTTAATGTCAAAGTGGGAAGACCTTTATTATCTTTCTTAGGTATCTTGAAAGTGTAGTATATATCAAAAGACCTATTGGGACATGGAGTGCAAGAACATATGATGCGTTTTCTTAAACGGTCTAAACTTTGAGATTGAAAATGTAAGGAGATATATATTGAATTTTGTTTTTATTCATAGTATATAGGATGTTTATCATTAGATTGAGGTTGAGGAACATAGAAGATTTGTGATGGATAGTTTGCCTATGGTAGTACGAGACACTGAACGATCTGTGCTTGTATCTTTAGTGGTTAATATAGGGAAGCACAACAGAAAATGCATCCACTACAAGAAAACTAGTCAACTTGTTGATAATTTTTGGAATCTTCATCTAGAGAGGAAACGATTGAAAGGGTACTACCATCAAAAGCCCAAGAAATTCGTCGTCGGTGCATTGGAACAAGGTGGTGGAGAGAGAGTAGAGAGATCACTCCTGACTAGATTCAGGATCTCCAGGCCTACTTTTCCATGATAAGCACTCGAGGGGATAACTCTGATGAAGCTTCTAGGATCAACCATACCCATGTTGTCATTGCTAAGAAGAAGGGTAATAATATTAAAAATGATGAATGTAGAGAATGGATAATTGATTGCACTACCGCTGACCATATGATGGGTAATATGAAAATTTGTAGAGCATATAAATTGGTCTCTAAAAAGGATCATGCCACCTCTTGCTGATGGGTCCCATGTTACAGTAGGAGGGAAGGGAATGTCTCTCCTTGACAAATTCTTTATCCACGACACCCTTCGTGTTCCTGCCATGCCTCTTAATGTTCTCTCCGTTACCAATATAACAAAAGAATTAAAGTGCGAACTATTTTCTACTTTGATCGGTGCTTGTTACATAACTTGGTGACAAGGAAGAGGATTGAGATTGGTTTGGTTTTTGAAGGCATGTACTATCTTCTTATTAAAGTTGTAGCTGCCTTAACTTCTGCCATTCGAGGAAAACGTAGCGAGAAGGATTGTCATCGGCTGGTTATGCAGTGGCATGAATGACTAGGTCATTTCTCTGTTATCTCTCTTAGGTAGTTTCCATCCTTTTCTAAAGATTAAGAGTTGAGAACTTTGTTTGTCATATTTGTAAAAGGATTGAGCATACCCTTGATACTTACCTGATTTCTGAGAGCAAGATAAATGATATTTTTACTTTAGTTCACTCTGATGTTTGGGTCCACGTAATTTTGTTTCATCTAATGGCTATTAGTAGTTCATTACTTTTAGTTAGAAAATATAAAGTGTATTAGAGAAATAAAGAATAAAAACATTATGGACACCAGGATTTTACGTGGAACCTTACTCCCTGAGAAGCAGGATGAAACTATGGGAGAAGGCCTCAAAGGGCCATAGATTTCATTGAACTTTCTCATCTGATACAGGAGGTTTGGGGCTTCTTATATAGCTTCCACAGACCCTCCAAATCCCACCACTGGTAGATGTGGGGCTAAACATGGATGTGGTAAATAGATCTTGGAAGGATCCATTTACCATCTATACAAATAAGTAACACATACTCTAAAACTCCCCCTCAAGCTGGAGCAAGAAATGCTCAGCTTGGATAAACATAAAAAAATCTCAAACTCATACTATAAGATACTATAGACAATATCAACTCAACGCACACAACTGTCGACTGCTGTCGAGGATGTTGCTTCTCATGCGGTGCATGTGAGGAGGACAAATGGGCTGGAGTGTGTCAAACTGAATCTCCTTGTCGGAGAGCATGTGCTCTGTACTATGTCTGTCAGATCATTACAACTGAAAATGAGTCTCCACTTGGAGAACTCTGGCTCGCAAAAACAATGTGGATAACTGCTCCATCCCTTAAAGGGCCGAACTGAAAAAGTTATGGAGACAATCCTCGCCGGAGTCCACGGTCGCTGGAGAATGGAGTCTAAAAATGTCTCCTCGTTGGAGAACTGGGTCTCTCCCATACTGGCTAAGAGAATGGGATCTCTACTCTGGAGTCCCTATGAAACCACATGAAAACCCTAGCTCACATGGCATAGGAAATGTGATCTCTACTCTGGAGTCCCTATGGAACACATGAAAACTCTTACCAAAAACAAAAGATGGGGACCACGACAAATGATGGCAAACATGTGCACATCTGAAAAGGAGTCTCTCTAGAGAACTTGAAGAAAATGGGCCACTCAAAGATGGAGTGCCTCGATCTTGGATTCTGAACCAATGTGCAGAGTCTGAAACAGAACTGTACAGCTTGAAAATCCGATTGGTCTGGAGTATGACATCTGAATCTAGAACATACCTGTGACTCTACACAATACTCCCCCTTTCTCCCATACTTGTCGGAACATAATGGCATCGACAAAGTTGGGAGAAGATAAGAAATGGGGAGAAAACATGAATAAGCTAATCTCATTTTTTCTGGCTTTTCTTCTCACATTTTTTATCATTTTTAAATAAGCCGTTTCAGTTTTTATTTTTTTTATGGCTTTTCCTTTTTTTCATTTTTTCTGCATACGACTTTTCTTTTGTACGCACCTTTTCTCACAAAATTTTCCCTTTTTTTGCAAAAATATCTCGGCCCAAATAAGGAAATTTTGCAGCAGCCCAACACTGTTGCTCTTCCCCCTCTCTCATTTTTTACAACTTATGGCCTACATGTGCACTTACAATAAAAAACAATTTTTTTAACACAACCCAAAGGGGCTCACCCCTATTTAGGGTTCCCCTCGCAGGAACCCATCAACCTAAGGACTGTTGCCCCCTGTTGGGGTTTCATCTTGCGTCGCATGCGGCCTGCGCTGGAGTAGCCTGGAGAAGCTACGACGGTGCTAGAAGCACAAGGAGGAGACGTGCGGTGTTGCTCCGCTGCCTGGAGCTACTGGAAGTTGAAGATATCAGGGGGGGTCGGCATGAAAAGCTTCTTCTCGTCCAATGCCTTTTGGACAGTCATGCCTTCGAGCTGGCCGACGATGTGCTCTTCACAGATGGCAAAATCCGCTGGTTCGTATATTTCTGGATCCAATTTGCTGGTAGGGGTAATTCCTTGACCCTTTCAATGCTTACCGGGTTGATACCAGCAATGATTTGTCGGGAAAACTCGTCGTCATGGATTCAGGCAAATGTATCCTTGGCAAGAATTCCTGGGGTGTCATATTTAAGGAAGGCATCCCCCTCTTGGATCTTGGACATGAAGGGGATCTTATTGAGGAGGTGAGCCTGAAGGCCATCCTTGACTTGAACCATGGCCTTGTAGAGGTCGTCCTGGATCCATCGCCTTTTGGGTTTCGCCTCAGATTGTGGTTGCGGGAGGAGAGGAGCGGCTGGAGATGCCTACCGCTGCCTGCAACTGCTGCGGCTATTCCGCGAAGGCCATGGATAGAGGCCCCCTAGATTCGGCTGGATGCGTGCAGAAATTATGATTTCAAAATGAAACCCTAGAGATAAATATGGAACTTGATCATGAATATAAAAATAATAATCTTCAAATCATCCATCTTCAAGATCAAATTGATCTGCTTCTTTAATCGAATCTCAAATGAATAAAATAAACTTTAAGAACGAACAATCGAATCTCGGACAGAAGAAGAGCATAAATCTTCAACAATAAATCAACGAGAATCGAACCCACTCTGATACCATGTTAGAAAATATAATGCGGAAGCGTATCAGATATAAATGAATAAAAACATTATGGACACCGAGATTTTACGTGGAACCCTACTCCTTAAGGAGCAGGATGAAACTACGGGAGAAGGCCTCAAAGGGCCATATGTTTCATTGAACTTTCTCATATGATACAAGAGGTCTGGGGCTTCTTATATAGCCTCCACAGATCCTCCAAGTCCCACCACTGGTAGATGTGGGACTAAACATGGATGTGGTAAATGGATCTTGGAAGGATCCATTTACCATCTATACAAATAAGTGACACATACTCTAACACTTTTATTGATGATTATTCAATAAGTACCTTTGTTTATCTCCTTCGTGATTGAGGAGGAGTTGCCAGCACTGTACGAACTTTCTTTCATCTAATTAAGATACAGTAGGGAAAAGTGATTAATAGGTCCATATCTGATAATGCTCGTGACTTTAAGTCTAAAAAATTGCAAGACTTCTTTAGCATGAAAGGGATTGTTCATGAGACATCCTATCTTTATACTCCTCCACAAAATTAGATTGTAGAAAGAAAAAGCTGACATGTTTTTTATGTTAGCATAGCTCTTTTATTCCAACGAAACCTTCATAAAAGTTGTTTGGGGGAGGCGGTTCTGACGAGCACTTTCCTTATCAACATGATGCCCTCAAGACAGTTAAACACGGCTACTCCTTTTTTCATTGTTCACCTTGGGAGTAAGTAATTTATCCTTCCTTCAAAAATCTTTGTTTATGTTTGTTATTTTCATTATTCTGCACTCGATGCAAAGAAACTTGATGCATGCATTGTCAAAGGTTTTTTTAGGATACTCATTTGCCAAAAAAGATGAGAGAAAACTACTTAAGATGGCAAAGGATGTCGGATGATGCACTAGTTAGAAGATGCGAGTTTTCGGATGTTGAGCCGGTTAAGAGAGGGCGAGTAAGGCACAAGGAGTGTTGGAATGAGACTATCCGAAGGGATCTTAGTTTTTTTGGATCTAAGCCTGAGACTGTCCCATGATAGATCTGAATGGAGGCAAAAAGTCCATGTATCCGACCCTACTTAATGTGGAAAAGGCTTTGTTGTTGTTGTTAACTCACATACTCAAAACGTTTACAAATGTTTAAATCCTAAGGATGGAAAAATGTATATGACTTAAGTTGTCACCTTTTATTGAGCATGAATCTTAATTCTCTAACCATTCCTTTCAGGAGGAGAGTAGATATAATGATGAAGGAAATGTCAAGGATATTATTCTATTGGATACTTGGGATGGTTCTACAGGTTCTTTCGGTAATTCCACTCAGATTGACACAAAGACATAGGAATGTAAATCTTTCTCGCCTCATTAGTATCAAAAGATCTGTAGTAAGAAAGATCAACAAGAGGCCTTATTGCAGACTCAAGAAAGAGAAACCAATCTTAATTCTACTCACTCCTTGGATGATGTTACTATTTCAGCATGCGTAGATGTAGAATATGCAGGGTGCCCTAAGGACAGGAAATCCACGTCAGGCTTTGTTATATTTATTGGAGGTTCAATTGTTTCTTGGAAAAGCAAGAAACAGACTGTAGTGGCTAGATCTAGTGTTGAATCCGAGTATACGGCTATGGCTTAAGCTAATACAAAAATGATATGGGTTCGAGCAGTACTAACAGATCTACACATAGACGTGTCAGTTCCTATGTCGCTGAATTGTGATAATCAAGCTCTTCTATTCATTGCGAATAATACTGCATTTCATGGGAGGATGAAACATATTGAAGTTGACTACCACTATATATGAGACATGGTTCAGAAGGGCTTCATCTCCACATCTCATGTCAGCTCAGGGGAAAAAATTGCAAACATCTTTACCAAGGCACTGCTCAGAGGACCATTCCATAAATATTCATCCAAACTGAGCATGATTGACATATATGCTCCATCTTGAGGTGGAGTGTAGAGATATATTCATGTTTATGTATTGTTTCTCAGTTTACTTTTTCGTTCGTCTATCTTATGTAATTTACCCAAAGGTCTCTCCTCTATATAAGAGAGCCTATGGTTCCATGAAATAAACAAGTTGCTCATTTTTCCCAATAATATTATTTAAATTTAAAAATTAAGGACATATATATTATTAATATAGGCAAAAGTAGTATAATTTTTATTTAGGAAAATATTGAAATAAGTGTTTAATAAAAATATCATGTGAATTTAGTATTTAAATTTATTTTTAAATATTTTTTGTAAAGTGCAAAATTAAAAAAAAATTTAAAGTATTCGTTGAGTGTTATTGTGTAACCCTTACCCTAGACAGTTTGATTTCCCTGTGACCTCGAGGTAAACTGGCTACCCCAGATGAACCCCCCCACCCGTTTGGTTATGGGTTACCCCAAGCTCAACTCCTACATTCATGGGTTTAAATTACTTGTATGGGTCCCACATTTTCTTGGTTATATTTTTTTTACCACATTAAAATAAACAAGTTAACATAAAAAACATATTATAATCATAAAAATCAATAATAACACATACAACATATGACATCTCATCACATTTACCATTCCAACCCTCCAAACCATCCAAACAACTACTATTCACATAAGGGTAACCCATTCAGCTAACCCTCTGACAAGAGGTTGTTCCAGCCCATACCAACCTTGTTACCCATGATTATGATATTCTTATTTTCTAATTGTCAACTTGGTATTAGAGTGGTTCTCTGCCCTCCCCCATCCCCTCGCCTCTTCTCCATGATTCAGCTCTCCTACGAAGGACTCTACCCTACGACATCAACAACATCCGTGCCCCCAGCCCTAGCCCTACCTACATCACAAGTCGCGATATATGCACACGTATACAAGCATATGCATTGAACCTTGTATTAATTGAGCTCAAGGTATATTGGTTATTATACATATTTTGAAATAAAAAGGGTGCGTCCCGAGATGGGACCTACCACAAATATATAAAAAAATAAAACCTTATGTTACAAATGACCATGCATGATAAAAGGGCCTTGCTATGTTCCAATGCATTTTTAAAGTGGAAACAATGATAGCATAAGTTCATTCAAATTGCACCAAATCACCCAAAGGTGAGTAAAAGGTACCATAGTATACTCCTGAGAATTGGGCATGCAATATGTCCGAACGGAATTCCAAAAAGCCAACTACCCTCCATCTTAGGCCATGAGATTCCAACGCATTCCCAAACCTTTGTCAACTGTCAACAGTTGAAAAAAAAGATGATACATATCCTCAACATCATCATCATGTCTTGGACACATCAATTCATGGTTCATAGAATCTTGTCTCTGTGTCTGTGAGCCTTTATAAGAAGGTGATCATGCCTCAAAAGCCAGAAAAACCTTGAATCGCTTCGGGCCCTACTCTTTCATATCAACATATATTCTTGTCGCATATCCTTACGTAACGATCAATGCGACACCGAAATCCCTATAAAGCCTTATTAACGGAAAATGGATCATTCGACCAAACCCAATGGTCCCTCTTAGTAAAGGGGCACTCCACGCCTTCCAACTCACTAGACATGTAGTGAAGCTACCTCAGTATTTGCTCGGATAGTCCAATTACAAACGAAGTATCTCAAGCACCCGTCATCCATGTCTGTATGATATTGGAGAGTGAAAAGTCTAGGAAAACATCTCAAAGATGTCTCGATTCGGTCCAATCGTCCATCCAAAAGCGGAACAGATCACCACCACCAACCCCCTGGTCACAAAAGACTCACCATTTCTCGAATGATACTAGAAATGCCTAGCCAAATAGAGGAGGGTATCCAAACATGCAGGATTGTCGAAGTGATACCAAAACCATATATATTTTGCATCATAGAGCACACAAAGCCATCACTTCTCCCCAAAAATCTGACAACCCATTTAGCCAAAAGAGCCTTATTTACGTGATCAACATCAGAATTCCAATGCCTCCATCATTTTTCGGCTTGGTCACTGTGTCCCAACCAAGAAAAAGAAGTGTTTCATCATCGATCCCATCTTTTTATATCCCTCCGGGATCAGTCTGGTGGAGCATAAGAAAAGAGGGATAGCTGAGAGGGCATGGCTAAGCAACATAAGCATCTCACCTCTAGAGAGAAACATTACCTTCCAACCCACTAACTTCTTGAATATATCAAGGAGGGGGCACCAATTTGAGGAATGAAGTCTACCTCCAACCAACGGGAGGCCCAAGTAAGTAATTGAGAGTGTAGTACATGGATAAGGAAGCGCTAACAATTCCCGAATCTCAATATGTGAATGCCCAATGAGAAAAAAACCGACTTCTCCTTGTTCATCCAGACATCGAAGATATTACCAAAGATGTCCATGATTCTAGATGCTCCGCTCACTTGCTCTACTCTACACGCAATGAACATGATTGTATCATCTACATAAATATGAATTGAGACATTGCTTCTATTCTATGGAAAAATCATTATCAAAAGTCAATCTCATCACTATTGCCGATGCATCCTATACTACTACAAATAGAAAAGGTACCCAAGTACATCCCTGCCAGACCCCCTTCTGTGGTTTAAAGAAGCCAACCTTTGGGCACTTGTTAAAGAGAACCGCGTACAACACCGTTGTAATATACCTATTCATACAAGTAATCCATGACTCAGGAAAACCTCCCCATTGTAACGAAGTTCAAATAAAGTGCCAGTCAATATAGTTGTAAGGCTTGGAGAAGTCAACCATCCACACCATACCCCTCATGTAGTTCCACTTCCAATCCTTCACAATCTTGAAATACAGGACAAGCCCATCAACCATCAATCTGCAGGGTACATATGTTCAGCTTTAGGGAATGATTGTGCCCAACACCCCATGAAGGTGAATTTACCAAAACCATTATAATAATGAGGTAAACCACGTTGGAAAGGATAATCCGTTTAAAGTTCTCTATACGTATATTGAATGTGAACCCTTTTACCTATAAAGGTTCTCTAATACCAATATAGGGCCTTCACCAGGTTCGATTCTAGCATCATATCGTATGAGTATATCCAAGAGTATACAAGTATAATAGTTCTGCCACTTAGATCTGAGGAGGTTTTGATTAGACTAATTAATGAGTATCTAATAAGTGGATCATACTTTGATCGACATAATATTTGTCCAATCTATTCCAAAACAACATTAGAATCAACAACACAATACAAAGCGATTATGATATTATTACAAAATTAAGGAAAGTAAAATAATTAGGGCCACATTTGTTGAATTATTTTTTAAGGACATTATTTAGGAATTTGGCTCTAGAAGTCAATTCGAGGCTCTCTCTCGAACTCTCTTTAAGAGAGACCCATCATACATGCTTTATGATGGAAGCCAATTGTCTAGATCTTCATATTGTGGTAACATTCGTAGAGATCTCCATTGAAGAAGCCTACTTCTATAATTGAAAACCTAGTACTTGAGGCTTTCTACCATAGTTCATCACGCTCCTTGGTTGGTAGGGTTCCACATAAATCCATGTTTTCACTTGTTCTTTGACTTCACTTATTTTTCATGTCAGATTTTCACAATTGACAGTGACAATGCTATTAAAAACCATTTCTATGATGGTCTAAGATTGGAGAAGGATACTGCTGTAGAAGAATATGCATGGTGCACTGCTCTTTACCCTTTTTCAGGGAAATCAGTGGACCATCTCTTGTACTATCACTTATAGAACTAACATTTGTGCCAGTATTGGAAGTATTAGTCCTCATAGTATTATCACTAGAAGTAGAAAAGCTGTCGGTCTATGAAATTTCTATTGAAGGACACACCTTAATAGGAGGAGGTGTTAGCTCTGAAGAGGGTTCCCTTCAATGATACCAAACCTAAATCGATTATGTTGGGGATTGAGGTAGATAATAGAATAAACTTAGAGATGATAGTATTCACATGGGTACCGGTGCTAAAAAATGACATAACTCTAATAAAGTGTCATCTGGACTAATATCGCACCTTCATGATCTCGGGTTGTAGGAACAATGTTGGACATGCAAGCCCACGACAAGCCATTATGCAATAAATGTTATTGCATATATCATTCCCTGATCTGAAATGAAGAATAACTAATTTGCATAATAGGTCCCTTAGTACAATTAGGGTTATGTACCATGGCCATCTTAATGACCATACAGTTGTTGATTCAATTATTGAATCATAGAGGTTGGTGCTTGGATGAATATCTAAAGAGTTAGATTGAGGACTCATCAAGTACCGTCAAATGATTGTTAAGAGATGATCTCCAGCCTGAGTAGGAGATGGCAATCCTTTCTCACATAGGCTAATATCTGACCGACCTCTTGATGTAGGTCCTCTGAAGGGGAATAGGGATTCGGAGGTGTCAGATTAGTTAGGTCAAAGAGTTGACTTGACGAGATCGAGATAACCAAAGTCCTATATCGTATGCTGTCACGATACAGGCACACATCCTTTGACCGGAGACATATGTGTTACTATATATCTAAGTGTATACATTTGGCAAACCAATAGGTTGATGACCTAAACAAGGTCTATACACCGGCACGTCGGTGTGCATATAAGGGCATATGAGTAATACGATCTCTCAAAGGGATCATACAGATTCATTTACTGAACCGGAAGACATGAGCTCACTCATGAGATATTGGGAAGAATCAAATTCCGTGCGCACGGTTGTCTCGCTTTGGAAGCTTGACCGAATTTGTAGGTTTTATATATACTTTTGGAAAGTATATGATCAAGACCAAGGTATGATTTATGCTTTTGGAAAGTATATAATCGATATCAACTCCCAATGATCAAATGAGAAACTTACTGATAAAACCCTGAAGTAGACAGTATAAAGTTGATCTAATACTTCGGGTTTGTTCTGGGTCTTCCAGTATGCAGGATGTACATGTATTGGGAATACCTGAGGGTGATGTGATCATAAACGATTGTATAACCATGATGCTTCCATTCCTGGGGAGTAATGAAACGGGTTTGGATTTTAGTGACTCCTCTCAGAAGAGAAGTAATCTGATCTTGGTCCAAATGTTGGACATTGATTTGAATGTGATTCAGATGCAATGAGAAGATTAGATTTGCGGTCTTGATTTAATCAAGCATCTATGGGAGGCCCGAGATCTGGATTTGAGATGTGATCTCAATATCCAAGTCACTATACGTGGAACAATACAATCGCCCTGTCCTTATCTCCAAGTATCCGCGGAGAAAGCGCATTATCCTTGAAAGAGTTCATGGATAATTTCATTGTTGATATATGTATCCAAGCATCGAGAAAATTGATAATTAAATGTGATTTAATTATCACGGATAATATGAGTTTGATTCATATAATAAGGAGAGTTGTCTGAGATAATTAAATGTGATTTAATTATTAAAGATATGAATAATGTGAATGTGATTCAAGTTATTTCGGCACATGAGAAATGAGATTCAAGATGATTAAATGTGATTTAATTATCATGAATATGAATATTATGGATAACACTATCCATATTAATCATATATATTATAAGTGTGATTTATAATATATAAGAGAGAGCCATATTATGTTTTATATTTGTTGATTAATTGTTAATGTGAATGGGATTCACATTGAATGATTAATTGAAAATATAATTACATTTAGTTTTTGGTTGTGAATGAGATTCACATAATTTCAATGGCATGGTTGATATTTTCCATAAGATAATTTGGAATTATTTTTTGGTGAAAATACTATCGACAAGAGATCACGATATAATCATGAGATAATGAGATCTCATGAGATAATGAGATCTCATGAGATATTGAGATTTCATGAGATGATGGTAGCCGTCCCCTTATTTTAGGAGATTGGTTTAGTCTTCTCATTATCTCTTCTCTAGTAAAATATGATTTAAATTGGAATTAATTATGTTGATTTATCAATATGAATTAATTCAAATTAAATCACTTGTTGTTGTGTTTTACCAACAACAATCCTAGCCGTTGAAAGGGACACAATCAATCTCATCCGTTGATTGTGTGTTGTCTATGGATTGGGATCCATGGACTCCCAAAATCCTATATAAGAAGAGGCACCCCTTGCTCTTCTTGACACTCGACACCAATGAATGCTCTCTCTCTTTCTCTCTACATGCCCATTCTCTCTATCTCTCATGTGGCCATCCACTATGGATGCCCTAGAGAGATCCTCCATCGTCGCAGCATCGTCGTTATGCTGCTCGATCATTTGCTCGTGGATCTCCGTCTACTTCGGTGCCTTGCTCGTGAAGAAGACGTCGTATCTCGTTTGTCGAGATCAGGAGATCCGTGGCTTCAATCATCAACATGGATAGTGATAAACACGCATCTCATCCACGCGCTCGCAAGCATCTCCTCCATCGGATCGAACTTGAGACAGGAGGTCTCTTTGTTTAGAGACTCGATCGCAACCACGGTTCAAGAGGTAATCCTATTACTTGTCTGTGGTTTAGACGAAACGATCCGAGAAGTGTTCTTGGATCATGTGGTTTCGTCAGAAAATTTTAATTTCCGCTGCATCGAGCAACTAGTGCGACTAGTCGCTCCCGATTGCATTCGATGCGATCATCACGCTTCCGTGATGCGCTTGAGGAATTTTCCCGTATCATTCAAGTGGTATCAGAGTCAGGTTCTCGAAGGTTTTAGATTAGATCCATGAACCTACGATGATTCAGGCTCGTTTGGGTTCGTGAAGATTTTAGCATTTCAATTTTCGCAGCCCTGTCTTGTGATAAAATTTCGGCCCTGTTTAAAAGTTTAAACACGAAATTTAAAATTGGATAATGTTCTCCATTAGTTAAATAAACAATAGGATTTGTTGGATTTCGTTTGCTCAAGATATGATCGTTTTATTGACCATATATCCACTGTTTCGGGGATGACGATTAGAGACATGATTAAGATGTTAATTACGGTTTTAGAACGCCGGGAAATGCGTGTTTATCACATAGTTTCGTTTTTAAATCAAGTTATAAATCTCTGAAAATTGATTTTGCTTAATTTAGATTTAAAATGAATGAGATATTCTATTTTTAGTTAGTGAGGGTCACTGCTAGACATTGCATCATTATCCGAAACCTTGTGATTGTCGTTTAAGAAAAAATGCAAAATTAATAGTTAATTTCCTGAAATAATTGTGGATAATATTTGAGAAATATTAGAACAATATTTATTCCCTTAAATGACATTGACTCAACCAACGAATGATTAGATTAGATCTAGATCACCAATTGGTTGCTTGATACACAATCCAACAAACATTGTTTTCATGAAAACTCTAGTTTATCCTACAATAGTTGTAGGACAACTTTTACATGCAAAACCTTGTTGCTTGAATAGGATTGGGAATTTGTTTAATAAATCTCCTTATAATATTATCAAAATGATTTTGATGAATATTATTTGGTATAATTTCGGTTGAAAAACCGATGATCATCTCAAGTACAAAGTGATTGACTCGGCATTGCTTTTTCTCGAGGCGGATATGGTGTCTAGTCGGGGATCGCTGGGGTAGCGGGTCGCACCGGTTGCGGTCCGTTCAACTCCCGCCGGTATTGGCCATGACAGCGGGTAGGGAACGAATGATGCCTGAGAGATCATGATGTATTTTCTAATTATTAAAATTCAAAATAATACGTATTTGAGATAATACCATATTTCAAGTAACAATTAAAAAATATTTGTTGGATATTAATTGGATCATTAATTTAATATGATTAGATTAATTGGAATCCAATTAAAATTAAAACACTCTATTATGAATAGAGTTGTTATTTCCCATGAAAGAATTAATCATAATGAATATGATTCATAATGATTAATTAGAATTTGAATATGATATGGAGGATCACATAAGTGACATCCATGGTCTCCCGTCAAGGCGAAGGGTTCCGTCGCCAGATATTGTATGTAAGGAGACACCTGTCCGAAGTGACATCTCCTGCATACAATCCATTTGGATCGAGCACTTCGCTTCTCAAAAGAGTAAGGCCGTATACGTAGTGATCCCAATATCGGGTCCTCATATATTGGGGCGATATTGGATTGTGTATAGCGAGTATTAAGCTTGTTGACGGTTGGTTCAGTTAATGACGAGTCAACATCACCTTAGGGGTGGTGGGCCCGGGTGTTAAAGACCGAATTGGGAGATGCAAGTTGGACTTGCAAGGCGGAATGTGTTCCCGCTTCTTTTTATCCGAGTTACAGGTTCTCATATTATTGGGATGTGACAAAGATAAGGAAGGAGATCCTAGATCTTGCTTGAGATATAATGGTAAGTATATCTCTTACATTGAAAGTGATTAAGGGAATGAACTTTCAGTGTTGACAAGGCAGGACAACTTTGATATAAAAATTCCTAGATCAAAGTAAAATATGTATATATAATATATATACCCTTATGCAAATTTCTTATTTCAGATAATCTTTCGTTAAACCCACTCAATGTTATACTCAATAATAACCAGTAAAATATCATGGATTGGACCTATGATCCAGATATTGTACTTGCAGTTGGACACGTAATGTATGTGGTTGCAATGTGCATATTTCCTCAACATAATGAGGAATAACAATTAAATAAGACAATAAGACATCACTTTAGGATTTGTATGTCTCTATAGTCTTGGTCTTTTCATCGAGTGTACTTTGGAAGTGACACGTCGATGATGATCGTAATTGTCAATTAATCCTTATAAAAATCAAAGAAGATGTTCTGGCATACATATGTGCTCTTGACATTTATCATGAATGGCATGGTTCACTGCATCATGCAGAATGGTAGCTCTATAAGAGATGATATATTCAAAATGTTTGAATACCTACCAGAACCAATGTTTTAAGAGTTTAGATTGATGTAGACATGATGAGTATCATCATTCTACTGTCTATACTCTAGTCATTTGTGAAGCTTCATAACATTCATATTGTATGAATTTAATGAAGCATGTATAAATGTTGAAATGCTCTTACATTGAATTCTTTTGAATTTAACATAAGAGATCCTTAGTCTTAAGCAATGGTTGTTTATAGTTGAAGGGAGCGCAGTGGAAGCATGGGTCGGACCCGAGTAAGAAGGAAAGTCAAGGAGTTGACCTACTTCTGTGACTTCCATATGACATCCAAAGAGTTGGATGAATGCTAATACTGCAATAAGTTGGTGTGTTGATAGTATGACTATCAAGTCTGTCTAGAATCCTTAGAGAAGGACTCGGATAGAGCACCAGAATAATCTACATTTAATCATTGAAATTGACTTTCTTATATGATAAGATTAAACTCTAATAATTGTATCTCATTCTTCTAATGACGCTTGCAATTGTTGCATATGTTTTAGAAGACTGGAAAATTTGATATTAAGGTTTGTAGTTATCCACATGGATATTAATGCAATTGTTGCAACAATCTCTGTTGGATTGATAGACTTCTGAATTTCAGTGGGAGAGCCTTAGTCTAAGAGAATGTCTCTATGACCTAGATATTAGATTACACTCATTGTTTGTTTCTAAGTGATGGAAATAAACATGAATTCTGAAATAAACCTATCATAAAGAGTTATGATGGATATATTTCAGATAGTAATCTAACATCTAGTGGACTCCACAAAATTAGAAAATCAATGAATGGTTCATTAAGATTTCTAATACTGAAAGTTGAACCTTAAAAGATCAATAGGAGGATGAAGATCATTTAACAATGATTTGGCATCAAGTTTTGGACATATGTTTGTTGATGAGATCAATGGACTAGTAAGATATGAAACTTTAAAATGTCTAAAATTTCAAATCTTACATACTTATGAATATTGTATTTAAAGTAAAATGTCAAATACACCCTTCTTTTGGGAAAGGTGTAAGATGTCAAGGCATTCAAGATCTCATACATATTGATATATGTGGATCATCTATATCATAATAAACATTATAGATATGTGATATCTATTGATGAGTATGTATGATATGAGATTTCTTCTCTTCACCTAAGAAACCTTTGAAATGTTCAAAGATTTTATAATTTTGGTTTGGAACCAAAGTCTGAAGAAAGATGAAATGAATTTGATCTAGCCTAGGTAGCTTGTACCTGTTAAATAAATTCAAAGAATACCTTATGAAGATATGAATATCATTTCTGTCTCAATCCTCCTAACACACCTAAACTCAATAGAGTTGTAGGGAGATACAATTGGATCATGTGTGACATGATTTGATCAATGATGAATTTTAGCATAATTTCCTCTTAGTTTCCTAGTATATATGTAATAGAGACTACATTATATATCCTTAATAAGATTCCATGCAAGTAAGCTGGAATCGAGCACTAGAGAGTGCTACTTCATTAGGAAAATAAAGGATGGTATTGGATACCTACTTTATAACCCTGAGATTTTTAAAAGATCTCATCTATGAGAATGTGATTCTTAGAGGATGACTCTCTTGAGAATCAAGATGAAAATGAAGTAAAGGAACTCATTTAATCTTGAGATGATAATGAGGCTCCAAACATAAACTGAAAAGATAATTAAAGATGAAACATTAATACCTCTTCAAATGAGTTTGAGGATGTATTCCATGTGTCAGTTAAGTCTGACAATGATCGGATTTCATGTGATGAAACTCCTGAGGATCATGACATGGAAAGATGGATGTTAGCAATAAAAGTCTAAGGTAGACTTCATATACAAGCGTTGTATATAGACCCTCGAGGATCCACCTATATGGGTAAGACCCGTTAAGGTGTAAATGGATCTTCAAGAGAAAGGGAATCTGATGAGAAGGTAGAGACCTTCAAAGCACGACTCGTAGCCATGAGCTACACACCGGAAGAGAAGACATTGCTTGCGATGAGACTTGCTCTTCAGTAACCATGCTTATACCCATCAGAATATTGCTAACTGTAACTACACAACTTGGCTTTGACATCTTCGAGATGAAAGTCAAGATTGCATTCCTCTATGAATGCCTCTCTAAGGATATTCACATGAAAGTAGCCCCAGGGATTCATGGTTGAGGAAAGGAAAGTGTGCAAGCTGAAGAACTCCATCTATGGACTCAAATAAATTTCTTGAAGCAGGAACATAAGATTTGATGAAATTATAAATGTTATGATTTCAAATAGAATCTTGATGAACCATGTGAAGCTAAATGGGAGTATCAATGTGTTCATCGTGCTGAATGTAGATTAATATCCTAATCATTTGGAATGATATAAGGATGATGATAAGTGTTTTATAGACTGGCTATTCCATATCTTGAAATATGATTTCAAGGATACCTCTTGGATCTTATTTCTGAAGTTGTTCAGAAGCAAAGAGAAGAGGATATTGGGACTGTCACATTTGTAGTACACCTTGGACATATTCCATTTTTGGAAATTCCAAGAAAGGCTTCCTTCCCTTAAGATTTGGTATTGACCTATCTAAAGGGATATCACCTCAAAGAGTCGAGGAAGTGAATGCTAGAACTGCTTGCACTTGTGCATCAGTTACGAGAAGGTAAGTGTATGCTAGATGTGTACAAAAGCCAGACATCTGCCATGCAGTGGGAGTAGTAAAGTGTTGCTAATCCTACTATGGAGAGAAAATACTTGATTGTAGTAATAACAAAATTCTTCATAGATGACAAGATTTTTTTGAGATAGTGATCTCAAAGTCTTATCTTCAAGAAATTAAGACTTTATAGATAGTGATCTAAAAGGTCTTAACTTTGGATACCTTTGGAGATAGAGATCTCCAGGAATAAGGGTATTCTTATAAGGATTATGGAAATACTGGTTATAATAATTATTAAGCAATAGTGTCAAGGACACTATAACTGCTTTGACTAGATTGAGTATTGGTTGCATAAGATGCAACATTCGCATTAAATGCGAGCACTGTTACTGGGGATATGCAAGTGCTGTAAAAGGACTTGGCGTAATCTCGCGGGAACAGAGTGGCTGATCAGCTTACCTAGCTACTTTCTAAATAGCCTATGATTGTCACATGAGTGTTGGTTTAAATGATTAGCCCATTAATGGATCTTTGGGCTAGTGGGAGATTGTTGGACATGCGAGCCCACGACGAGCCATTATGCAATAAATGTTATTGCATATATCATTCCCTGATTTGAAATGAAGAATAACTAATTTGCATAATAGGTCCCTTAGTACAATTAGGGTTATGTACCATGGCCATCTTAATGATCATACAGCTGTTGATTCAATTATTGAATCATATAGGCTGGTGCTTGGATGAATATCTAAAGAGTTAGATTGAGGACTCATCAAGTACCGTCAAATGATTGTTAAGAGATGATCTCCAGCCTGAGTAGGAGATGGCAATCCTTTCTCACATAGGTTGATATCTGACCGACCTCTTGATGCAGGTCCTTTGCATGGGAATAGGGATTCGGAGGTGTCAGATTAGTTAGGTCAAAGAGTTGACTTGACGAGATCGAAATAACCAAAGTCCTATATCGTACGCTATCACGATACAGGCACGCATCCTCTGACCGGAGACAGATGTGTTACTATATGTCCAAGTATGTACATTTGACAGACCAATAGGTTGATGACCTAACCAAGGTCTATACACCGACGCTGGTGTGCAAATAAGGGAATATGAGTAATACGATATCTCAAAGGGTTCATACAGGTTCATTTACTGAACCGGAAGACATGAGCTCCCTCATGCGATATTGGGAAGAATCAAATTCCGTGCGCACAGTTGTCTCACTTTGGAAGCTTGACTGAATTTGCAGGTTTTATATATACTTTTGGAAAGTATATGATCAAGACCTAGGTATGATATATGCTTTTGGAAAGTATATGATCGATACCAACTCCCAATGATCAAATGAGAAACATACTGATAAAACCCTGAAGTAGACAATATAAAGTTGATCTAATACTTCGGGTTTATTCTGGGTCTTCCAGTATGCAGGACGTACAATTGGGAATACCTGAGGGTGATGTGATCATAAACGATTGTATAACCATGACGCTTCCATTCATAGGGAGTGATGAAATGGGTCTGGATTTTAGTGACTCCTCTCAGTAGAGAAGTAATCTGATCTTAGTCCAAATGTTGGACATTGATCTGAATGTGATTCAGATGCAATGAGAAGATTAGATTTGCGGTCTTGATTTAATCAAGCATCTACGGGAGGCCCGAGACCTGGATTTGAGATGTGATCTCAATATCCAAGTCACTATACGTGGAACAATACAATCGCCCTGTCCTTATCTCCAAGTATCCGCAGAGAAAGCGCATTATCCTTGAAAGAGTTCATGGATAATTTCATTGTTGATATATGTATCCAAGCATCGAGAAAATTGATAATTAAATGTGATTTAATTATCACGGATAATATGAGTTTGATTCATATAATAAGGAGAGTTGTCTGAGATAATTAAATGTGATTTGATTATTAAAGATATGAATAATGTGAATGTGATTCAAGTTATTTGGGCACATGAGAAAAGAGATTCAAGATGATTAAATGTGATTTAATTATCATGGATATGAATATTATGGATAACACTATCCATATTAATCATATATATTATAAGTGTGATTTATAATATATAAGAGAGAGCCATATTGTGTTTTATATTTGTTGATTAATTGTTAATGTGAATGGGATTCACCTTGATTAATTGAAAATATAAATGCATTTAGTTTTGGGTTGTGAATGAGATTCACATAATTTCAATGGCATGGTTGATATTTTCCATAAGATAATTTGGTACTATTTCTTGGTGAAAATACTATCGACAAGAGATCATGATATAATCATGAGATAATGAGATCTCATGAGATATTGAGATCTCATGAGATGATGGTAGTCGTCCCCTTATTTTTGGAGATTGGTTTAGTCTTCTCATTATCTCTTCTCTAATTAAATGTGATTTAAATTGGAATTAATTATGTTGATTTATCAATATGAATTAATTCAAATTAAATCACTTGTTCTTGTGTTTTACCAACAACAATCCTATCTGTTGAAAGGGACACAATCAATCTCATCCGTTGATTGTGTGTTGTCCATGGATTGGGATCCATGGACTCCCAAAACCCTACATAAGAAGTGGCACCCCTTGCTCTTCTTGACACTCTACACCAATGAATGCTCTCTCTCTTTCTCTCTACACGTCCATTCTCTCTATCTCTCATGTGACCGTCCACTATGGATGCCCTAGAGAGATCCTCCATCGCCGCAGCGTCGTCGTTATGCTGCCCGATCATTTGCTCGTGGATCTCTGTCTACTTCGGCGTGCCTTGCTCGTGAAGAAGACGTCGTATCTCATTTGTCAAGATCAGGAGATCCGTGGCTTGGATCATCAACATGGATTGCGAGAAGCGCGTGTCTCATCCACGCGCTCGCAAGCGTCTCCTCCTTCGGATCGGACTTGAGACAGGAGGTCTCTTTGTTTAGAGACTCGATCGCAACCACGCTTCAAGAGGTAATCCTATTACTTGTTTGTGGTTTAGACGAAACAATCCGAGAAGTGTTCTTGGATCATGTGGTTTCATCACATAGAAAATTTTAATTTCCGCTGCATCGAGCAACTAGTGCGACTAGTCGCTCCCAATCGCATTTGATGCGATCATCACGCTTCCGTGATGCGCTTGAGGAATTTTCCCGTATCCTTCAAACAACACCCCCTTCTTATCTTGTTCCTAACATTTATAAGAACACATATTTGACTTTGTTGGCAGCCAATTCATCCCTTCCGAAGTGGAAACATCTCCTTTCCTATGTAAAGGATTTTACTAGGTACATGCTAATTAATAGAAGCAAAGAGAACTCTATGGCACTATAAGAATGAAGTATCTTTAAACTGGCATAAAATAGAGTTTTGTTTCATTAGGAAAAGTGATGATAAGAAAATAAACGTCGGACGTATTCTTCATCAAATATTCCTAAAAAATATAGAGAAACCATCAACAAGAACAAGATAATACAAATTTTCAAGCAATTAGGATGTCTACTAGGCCCCCAAACATCAAGGTCGATCAAATCAAACAAAACAATAGAATGGATATTTGCAAAAAATGAAAAAGAGCTAAGTATGCTTCCTATATTAGCATGCACTACTCCATACCATCCTCATATCGATGGTATGACATAAATGCCAAATAAAGAAGTGGATGCCATTCTCAAAAATCTTATCCAACCAGATGGGAAGAATTGATCTCAGCAATTAGACCAAAGTTCTCTAGGCATGTAGGATCGCTTACAAGACCTCTTTAGGCACTTCCCCATTCAGACTTGCTTATAAGATGTCATTCTTAATATACGTATAGCTCATGCATAAATCTTTATGGGCAATCACGGAATTCATCCTCAACCTTTGTCTTGCAAGAGATCAACAAAGAGACAACCTAAATGAAAACTTAGTAAAGATACGTATGACCCTCTCTATGCCTTTGGTGTTTGACACCAGAGCCTTTCTGTCTTTGGTGTTTGACCAGATGTTCCACCAATAACTACAAGATAAAATGTAGAACTCTAAGTGCCACTACGGGTGGTGGTCTTCCCTTGTCTTCCCTTGGCTCCTAAGAAGATGTCGCTAATAATGAAAATATTTAGTTTCAATATACTATGTTGTGAAAAGAAAATAATACTTGTTTTCTCATGAGGTCCTAGGGTTTTCTTAAATAGAAAAAAACCTTGCTTGGCAAATTACATACTAGATACAAGAGAAATATAAAATAAATAAAAGAAGAAAAAAATAAATCTCTCAACGCTCCCCCTCAAGATGGAGCATAGATGTCAATCATGCTCAGCTTGGAACATCTCTGAAATGGCCTTCTAGCTAGATCCTTGGTGAAAACATTTGATGTTTATTCACCTAAGTTGTCTCGAGAAGTAGAGATAAAACCCTTCTGAATCATGTCACATGTATAATGACAATTTACCTCAATATGCTTGGTCATCTCATGGAAGGTAGGGTTGTTGGCAATGAAAAGAAAAACCTAGTTGTCGCATTGTAGATGCATCCAACGAGGCGCGCCAATAACTAGTTCAGTCAAGAATGAGTCAAGCTTGCATCATCTTAGTATTCCCCTGCCCCATGGCTCTGTACTCTGACTCAGCACTAGATCTAGCAACCATGATTTTCTTCTTGCTCTTCTATGACACCAAAGATCTCCTATGAATACTACAAAGCCAGAGATAGATTTCATGTCCTTGGGAATCCTGCAAAGTCTGCATCTGCACATGTCGTGATGGCAAGGGATGTCCCTCTGCTAAAGAGCAATCCAGTACCTAAATAGGATATTGGATACCTCAGAATCATGGAACCGCGTCCATATATTTCGGTTGCTTCATGAACTGGATAACTTTACTCACAAGAAAAGAGATGTCTTGCTTAGTAATAGTCACATCGAGAAGCCTGTCAATGAGCTCCATGTATCTCCTCTTATCTACCTCCTATGTATCATTATCATATATCTTCATGCTGGGATCCATGGGAGTAGTGACAGGTCTTCAATCCGACATGCATATCTCTAAGAGGAGATTAGTAATATATCACAAGACCATGTTGGTTCTTGAAGAACTCAAGCTCTAGGAAGTATCTTAAATTGCTAAGGTCCTTGGTCACAAATTGTTGTCCAGTGAACTCTTTAGTCGCATTAATACCCATCACATCATATCTTGTAACAATGATATCGACAACATAGACCAGTATAACAATGATATCTCTCCGATTCCTTCGAAAAAACAGTGAATGATATGCAATCGATCTCATGAAGCTCTTTTGCTCTATCATGTTTGAAAGCTTCTGGAACCATGTTGTGGGGCTCTATTTAAGGCCATAGATAGCCTCATGAAGTATGTAACCTTCTGTTACCCACCTCAGCAGCGAACCCATGTGACTATTGCATGCAGACTTCCTCCTGCAGATCACCATATAGAAATGCACTCATCGAATCCATCTAGGGCAGTGACTAGTCATGTACCACTACAATAGAGAGAAGGATCTAATGGGTAGAATGGCATGATATATGAGAGAACATATCCTCATAGTCTGCCTCATAAGTCTTGGTGAACCCATGAGCCACAAGCCTAGAATTGCAATGATCAAAGGTGCCATCTGTACAGTGCTTCATTGTAAACACTCGTTTGCTACCAACCACAGAAGCCCCCGTAGCGATAGTAATCAAGCTCCATGTGCCACACAACTATACCACAGTCATCTCCTCCTCCATAGAAAGACGCCATTGACTATCTCACATAGCCTCCTGATATATCCATGAGATCTCTACAATGAGAGACATATGAAAAACGTCCTGAAATTTGCTGAAAGATGCTTCAAAGAAACACAGGCAGCGAGAGTCTACCTCGGAAAAGTACACCTCCTCTTTTGGAGATCATTGGCCATATAAAGGTCCTATGTACCATCTGCATCTTGTAAAGTAGCCTCGTAAAGAGGAAATTGCTTATATGGTAAAGTATCCTGTTGTATAGACAAATCACCAATGCCATTAGTAGAAAAAAAAAGTGCTCAGAACATACCTAGGACTTGTTGGATAATGGAAAAGGCCCATGAGTAAGGGGGTACAGACGGTAGCCTGCGAATGTAAAAATGTGGCAAAAACTAAGCCAACATACTAAGAGGTGTCATAGGAGTAACCAATAGGAGGTGGGGTGGTGGAGGTGGAATAGGAGAAAGCATGTAGGCCTCCTCTAAAGAGTTAAACGAAGTCAACCTATTGGATTGTGTAATAGACAGATAATTGAATCTCTCAAAGATCCAACTATCGCACTCATGTTTAGTCCCACATCATCTATATGTGGGACTCCATCTATCTGTGGGTGGCTATATAAGAAGCCCCACACCTCCTGTACTCATTGAGAGATTGCAATAGATGATCTGACCTTAGAGGACTTCTCTCGTGATTTTATTCAACTCATGGAGCAGAGTTCCACATGAAATCTCAAGATGTTTATTTTTCTTGTTTCTTATTCTGATTTGGTTTTGTATTTGCATTTCCAACATGCTATTATGAGGATCAATTTATCAAATTTCCGGTTCTAACTTTATTCTTAAAGATTATTTCGTTCATGATGGAGATTATGGCATTGTTCTGATTGAGATCATCCAATATGAGAAAGAAACTAGGGTTCACAAACTGGAACCTTTGTCTCAACGGTAAATGGCGACGTAGTCTTCTCCAACCCTACTCTGCATCTAGGGTTTCTCCCAACAGCAAGATCAAGAGATCTTTGTGTTTGATGGCTACTTCATCCCTCAGTTCATCTCTTGTGTAGAAGCTACGTGAAGAAGCAACCCAACGAGATCAAGATATCTCCATGAATAAACTGTATTTGTGCATCCAACCAACTATTTACACAACCATCAACGACGATGCCTCCAAGGTGGCACATCCAGCTAATTATTTGTGCATCTCCTTCCTACCAGAGCCCTTGTTGTACCTCACACCTACTTGGTATCGATCATTGCATTGGAACCCTCCTTGGTATCGATCTCATTCGAAGCCCCATATAAAATGATCACACCAATGCCACCAGGTTGCATGATGCTAATGTCGCCCCTTTCCAAAGTAGAACATTCTGCACGATGCTCAGCGATGGCCCTCTCCAGGTTGCGCAATGCATGAAGAAGAAGCGACCCCTCTCCTAAATGCAGAAAGATGGATTCCTTTTTCGAAGCTACCAACATCAAGATGCGCATCATACTCTAGGCGGTAGCACCGCAACAACAACAGTGCACTGGTGATGGCCGGGCTTCAAAGAAGGGCATGGAATTCTCCCTCAAAGTTTGAGCGAATCAAGCGATTGGGTTCCCTCGTGGAGTTCCCTCGATCTTTCCGCACAAATCAGGCTATTGGGAACACTAAATGTGCATGAGACCTAGCGATGGGGTTCCCTCGGTCCTTATTTTTTCTATTATGCTATGCTTTGGGTCTTTATCCTTTTCGGGCCCAATGGACCACTGCTATTAAAAAAGAAAAAGAGAAGCTATTGCTGAAACCACCCACAAAGGAAAAAAGGAGACTTTTTGGGCCTGTAGTTGGGCCACATAAAAAAGAGGGTTGTGGTAGATTTAAAAAAAAAGACTCAGTTTATTAAAAACAAAAAAGTAGTTGTACAAAAAAGATGTATGAAAAAAAGAGAAAGAGGTCAATTTCAAAACGGGGGGCAATTACAAAAAAAAGGCGATTGTATAAAAAGAAGTCGTATAAAAAATTGGAAAAAAAAAGAAGAAAAGAAAAGAAAAGAAATAAAAGCATGTTTCATTTTGTTTCTCCCAACATGAGATATATATTCCTTATTCTATCAAGTATGGGAGAAGGGGGGGTGAAAGCAGGGCAGATTTTTCTTCTACTTGAGATGTTGTATAGGATTTCTATATGCGTCCATCATCTTCTACTCGTGGTTCCTCAACAAAAGCAATCTCTTTGGGTTCATATAAAAGCAAACCAACTCAAAGTACGCATAAAAAAGGAGAGGCCATTTTGGGTTCAAGTATAGGAAAGGCCCAACATGAGGTATATAAATGTCTACTACTTCAAGATTTGCATAGTGGATGGCCATTCTGCATCGAGTGCCTATCGCCAATCATCAGTTGTCTACCCACGACTACTCCAAATGGGTTTCTCTACTTGGATTTATCTCTGACTTCTAATGTCCATCCACGACATGACAAACCTACAATCTAGAATACTACTTCTATCAACCGTCTTCACCAAGCATCGACTATTTTGTCGGGTGTTTATCCCTGACTTCTACTCTACACATGGCTTCTTCTGCAATGACTCTACTCTAAGTACGACCTAGTTGTCGCAGCAACTCTACTACATGGACACATTATGGTCGCAGACCTATCCTCGTAGGAGATGTTCTACCAGCAATGACTACTTCAAGCGGGTGCCTATCATACCTCTCTCAGATGTATGTGTTGTATATTTTCTTTTGTTGGAATCTGTAACTTTCTCAGGACCAGCATAAGGGGGAGTGTTTGAGTACGTAATAGATGGGTAATTGCATCTTTCCAAGATCCAATTACCACATTCATGTTTAGTCTCACATCATCTAAAAGTGGCACTCTAATCTATCTGTGGAACTATTATATAAGAAGCCCCATATCCTGTGTACTCAGTGAGAGATTGCAATCGACGATCTGACCCTAGAGGCCTTCTTCCATGGTTTCATCGCGCTCCTTACGAAGTAGGATTCCGTGTAAAATCTCAAGATATTTATGTTTCTTGTTTCTTTTTCTAATTTACTTCCGTATTTTATATTTTCAACACAATCTATTACTTGTAAAAGAAAATACATGACCGACTCAAAGAAGGAAACATAAGAACTAACATAGTACTTCTGTCGAACATGATCAAGGCATCGATACCTCTTTTGGGTCCGGGAATAGCTCACAAAGACATATTTGATAGCTCTGGAAAAAAGCTTGTCACAACCAAGAGTCAGATGATGAATGAATGCCACTGAGCCAAAGACACAGGGTGTAGGATAGAAAAGATCCTTCTCGAAAAATATAATCGAAGAAGGAATCTTCTCACCTAATACAGAGGATGGCATACGGTTCATTGAGTAACAATCAATGAGGACCACATCACCCCAAAAAGAATTAGGGGCAAGGCTTTGAATAACATCAAGTAATTGATGGTATTTGCATTCAACAACACTATTTTACTGAGAAGTATATGTAAATAAGGTCTGGTGTATAATGACAATGGACCTGAAGAAATGAGAAAGTTGTAAAGTACGGAACTCCAACGTATTGTAAGAGTGAACATACTTGACAGTAGCAAAAAAAATTCTTTATTTTATGATTAAAATATTGAATAATAGATCTATCCTCATACTTGTTTTTCAAAAGAAAACTCATGACAATCTAGAAAAATCATCAACTGCTACAAGATAGAACATGTGCCCCTAATGGTTAGGAATATTACTGGGACCCAAATATCAAAGTGGACAAGCTTAAATAAAGTATTGGTACTACCGACTCTAACAGACTATATATCGATAATGCTTCCCAAGTTGGAATGCATCACACCGAAAGGTGGATTGAGTGAAGGTTATGAGAAAAACTTTAAGCGCATCACAAAAGTGTGAAGATCGCATCATATGCGATCAAGAGCGACTAGTCACTAGTTGCTTGGAACAACGGAATTCAAAAAAACTTAAAAGGATGAAACTATATGATTCAAGAACACATCTCAAATCATTCCATCAAGATCACAAACGAGTTCAAAGGAATACCTCTTGAAGCATGGTTGTGATCGTCAATCTCTAAAGTAAGAGATTCTCCTTTCTCAAGTCCTATCCAATGATGGTCGTACTTGCAGGCACGTGGATGAGACGCGTACTTCCCGCAATCCAAGTTGAAGATCTGAGCAAGGAGTCTCCTGATTTCGTCTCACGAAATCCAACGCATTCTTCATGAGCGAAGCACACCAAAGAAGATGGAGATCCACGAGCAATCGATCTGGCAGCACAACAACATCACGGCGACAACGGACTTTACTAACACAATATGTGGATGGCCACAATTGAGAGAGAGAAAGGACGTGTAGAGAATGAGAGAGAGTTATTCTCAAGAGAATTGTGTTGTAGTCGAAGTCTAGGGCTATCCCTCCTTTTATACTAAATTGGATGTTCATGTATCTCAACCCATGTGCACACAAATCCAATGGTTGAGATTGATTTGTGTTTTCAATCAATGGAAATGATTTTGTTGCATAATTTGCAACAACAAATTATCAATTTGAAATAAATAAAATATATTATAAATATATTTCTAACACTTTTAATTTCAAGTCAATCAATATCATGTGTGAATAAAAGAAAGAGAGAATCATCTTTCCCCTAATAGAGCGGACGACCATACATGGAGTGGGACTTCATGGCCGTCCACTCCATATATATGGAATGTGGCTCTCTTTTTTTATTTTGGGAGATTCCAAATATCTCCAAAATCCCACATGTGCAACTACATTTGTTGCATAATTATTCAAAAAATAATACCAAATTATTTTGTGATAATTTCAATCATGCCATTGATAAATTGCAAATCCTATTCATACATCCAAAATAAAATGTAAATTGCATTTATAATTAATTGTCCAATGTGAATCCAATTCACATCAACAATTAATTCGTAAATACCAATTACAATTAACTCTCTCTAATATATTATAAATGACATTTATAATATTCATGATTAATATGGATAGTGATATCCACATTATTCATATCCTTGACAATTAAATCATATTTAATTATCTTGGATGACTCTTCTCATTGCCTAAATAATATGAATCACATTCATATTATTCATGATAATTAAATCATATTTAACTATCAATTTCCCTCAATGCTCAGATACATTATCAACAAAGATATTATTCTTGAACCCTTTCAAGAATAATGCACTTTCTTCGCAGATGCTTGGAGATAAGGACAGGGTGATTGTAAGTTCCATATAGTGACTTGGATATTGAGATCATATCTCAAATCCAGATCAAGGGGACATATCAAAGATGTTTGATTAAAGGGATTTTTACCCGATAGACCCTATAATATTTGCCAATTACCTCTACGACCTTTGAAACATCGATATTCCTCCCTCAACCCCGTAAACTTGCTAACCCTTACCCCACAGACCTCGTGGTTAACCCCCGTCTATTTTTCCGTTAAAACTGACCAGATTCCATCCCCCCGCCCCCCTGCTCCTGCTCGAGCCCCCCGCCCTTCCCTGGCCGCTGCTCGAAGCCCCGCCCTCCCCGACCGCCGCGAAGACCCCCGCATACTCCCCTGCAGCCCCCTGCTCCTGCTCGAGCCCCCCTTCCCCGGCCGCTACTCGAAGCCCTGCCCTCCCCGACCGCCGCGAAGACCCCCCGCCCACTCCCCTGCAGCCCCCCTGCTCCTGCTCGAGGCCCCCCTTCCCCGGCCGCTGCTCGAAGCCCCGCCCTCCCCGGCCGCCACGAAGACCCTCTGCCCACTCCCCTACAGCCCCCTGCTCCTGCTCGAGGCCCCCCCTTCCCCGACCGCTGCTCGAAGCCCCACCCTCCCCGACCACCGTGGATCCCCTGCCCACTCCCCTGCAGCCCCGGACTCCTCTGCTCGAAGGCCCCCCACCCCCGCCAACATCGTCCAGGTCGAGTGCTACCATCGAGGTCGAGCCCCGCCAACCTCCTCCCCTCCACCATCGGGCCGCCGCTCGAAGCCTCGGCCTCCCCGACCATCGCGGCCCCGCCCACTCCTCTGCATCCCCAGACTCCCCCGCTCGAAGCCCCCCCTCGTCCAAGTCGAGCGCCGCCGTCAAGGATGTGCCCCGCCAACCTCCTCCCCTCCACCATCGATACGTCGCTCGAAGCCCCCCCCGGCCTCCTTCAAAGCCCCCCACCTCCCCACCCCCCAGCCCTGCCAACATCCGCCAGATCGAGCGGTGTCCCGCCGCCGAGGAGTTCATGCCCCGCCAACCTCCTCCCCTCCACCCCCGTCGAGGACGAGCCTCGAGCCCCGCCCCCCGCCAACCTCCTCCAGGTCGAGCCCCGTCGCAAGGAAGGAGGATTTCTTTCTTATCTTGATTAATTCTAGCCGTCTGATTGCGGATTGGTTAGATTAACTCGTTTTTAACCCAAGGAAAATAACTCTAGATGTGCCAATTTAACGGTAGGTTTATGGGGTAAGACGGAGCAAGTTTACAGGGTCGAGGGAGGAATATCGATGTTTCAAAGGTCGTAGAGGTAATTGACAAATATTATAGGGTCTGTCGGGTAAAAATCTCTTGATTAAATCAAAATCATAAATCTAATCTTCTCATTGCATCTGAATCATATTCAGATTAATGTCCAACATTTGGACGAAGATCAGATTACTTCTCTATTGAGAGGAGTCACTAAAATCCAAACATATTTCATCATTCCCTCAGAATGGAAGCTCATAGTTATACAATCGTTTACCATCACATCATCCTCAAGTATTCCTAATACCCGTATATCCTGCATACTGGAAGACCTAGAATAAACCTGAAGTTTTAGATCTTATTTAGACTGTCTTCTTCAGGGTTTTATCATTAAGTTTCTCATTTGATCATTTGGAGTTGGTATCGAGCATATACTTTCAAAAAGCATATATCATACCTAGGTATTGATCATCTACTTTCCAAAATCATATATCAAACATATAAATTCAGTCAAGCTTCCAAAGCGAGAGGACCATGCACGGAATTCGATCTCAGCATTTCATAAGTGAGCTCATTTCTTCCAGTTCCGTAATGAACCTGTATGATCCCTTTGAGAGATCATAATACTCATATACCCTTGTATGCACACCAACTCGATGGTGTATAGACCTTGATTAGATCATCAACCTATCGGTATGCCTGATGAATCTGCGATTCATCATCTTTATTCATTTATTTTAGCTTAAAATCCCTTATAAAACACATGTATATAACACTAACTCCACATTCTTACTAACTTGCATCTGTGTGTAAATATTGTATATTTGTATATTATTTTAACCTAAAATAAATAAATAAAGAAAGAAAGGAAAAATAAAGAAAATAAAATAAAAAAGGAAGATTGTATATATGTAATAGATACAGGCTGACCCGGACCCTGAGAGAAGGTCAAGACTTGACCTGATCGACCAGGAATAAAGTAGGGGGAGATAGGGTCCTAAATTAGAAAATCCAAAAAATTTATGTGTTGTGTATATTTGTATACTTCACTATTTTATTTGTATATTAATTGACCTCAAATTAAATAACTTTCAAAATCAAAGTTATAAATAAAAATGTGTTCTAATTAATAAAAATAATTGCACAATTAAATCATGTACAGAATAAAGCATCCACGCTTGGAAAAAAAGCCACTAAGCACTAATTGAAAGACCAATTCCGACTCCATATGAACTCGAATTGAACCAATCTCACTTCCATTGGATTCTAAATTAAATTATCTTTAAAATAGTTGTGATTTCATATTTTTTGGAGTTACGAGTAAGAAGTCGGTTTTCCGGGGTGGTTTGTGCAATTTTCCCATGTATTTGTACATATTGTATTTGTATATATTTGTAAATATTTTTACTAATTTTTTAAAATAAAAATAAAAATAAAAAATTTAAAAATTTTAAAACAAAAAAACTAATTTGCTCATTTATCCATGTATATAATATCATATATGTATATATTATATGTATATTAACAAATATGTATATAGTTGTTATTCTTAATTAACCACCATAAAAAAATATTTTTATTCAAATAAATAAAGTGACAAAAATTCAAAAAAAGTTAATTTTGTAAATAGTTTTAGCTCTCTTTATTTTTATCTCATTTCAATTTTCATCTCTCTTATCACTTCAACAAAAAATCAAAAAATCAAAATTTCATTCTCCATCTTTTCTATTTATTTGGCTCCTTCTCCATCATTCCAACTTGATCAATCTTTGCCCAATCTCCGAGAGTCTTCTTGTCGAGAAAGGTGCCTAGTCTCCGAGTCATCCGGTGACAGCGAGTCGGCCTTCGACGAGGCGATCACGGTATTTTTCTACTCCTAAGTTGAGATCCATCATCATTTTCTCTTATTTTTCATCTAGATTAATCGCAGTTTCATTTTGTCGCAATTTAATTTCATCGTCATTTTTTTAGTCTTAAAATCCATCTCGATTTGATCCCAACCAACTTGATTTTTCATCTCATTTTCCTGATCTCTCCGCATTCATCTTCTATATTCCACGATCTATCAACTCCGACCACGTACGGTGGTCGGAGAATCGGATTCGATTCCTCACGTTTCGCCGGATCCTTGTTCACCTTCCGATTTGTTTATAAATTAAAAAAAACAAAAACAAAAAAAAATATATTTGTTTTCTTCTCTCTAACATTTGTTTTGCAGGATCACATAAAAAAAGAAAATTTAAAAAAATAAAAATAAATAAAAAACACAATTCTATTTGTTTTCTTATTTCTCTATTTTGGATTAAAAAAATTTATTAAAAAGAAGTTTTTTTATTTACTGATTACAATTGAAAAAGAGAGAGAGAGAGATGCGGATCTGTCGTCGCCTCCCTCCTCCCAAGCGCCACCTTCAAGGCTGTCTCTCGGCCGCCACGTCCACGTCGACCGCCCGTCATCCAGACACATCGCTCCTGGAGAGGAGAGTCGAGCTCTCCGCTTGCCAGCCAGCGCGGCACTGCGCCACCACCTGCGCGGCAAAGCCACCTCTGACGAAGCCAGCCTCTCGCCGTCACTGCCTAGGTCTTGCTCGCCAGCCAGCGCGGCCTTCCGTCTCTGATACACGCACCCACTGTCGCGCTCCCCTGCTGCTAGGTGGCGTTCCCCTCCGCCAGTCGCCGCTGCTTGGAGCGGCGCTCGTCAACCGACCCCATACGCCTCCGTCCGCATTGCCGCCTTTAGCGCGACGCTACTGCCGCCTGGAAGCCCCTGCCATGACCGCCGAGCCCCATCCTGGAAGAAGATCAGACAGGGGCGACGACTCGTCAATAGCCTCCCTTTTGGGTCTAACGAAGGGATCAAATCAGAACCTAAGGGGCTTGGAATATAGTATTGACAAAAATACAAGAGCGCCCTTGGAACTTTCACGTATTACAAAAACGCCCCTGCTAGGACAGCACGTGCTATGCATGCTTTTGCTTGGGTAATTTACATTTTTCACCTACAAATTTACTTATGTTATATTTTGATTATTTGCAGTTTAAACCTTTATTTCCAAACATTATTTTGCATGATCCTTTTATTGAAATAATTATTTCATTTGCTCTAAAAAATTTGTATACTTCTGTTATGAGCATGATCATTATATAAATTTTTTATTCCATTTTATCATTATTTAATATTATTTAAAAATAAAAAACAATGTCTTTTCTCTTTCTAAAATTCTAAAATTCGTAAAAATTTGAATATTGCTCCAAAAATTCCAAAAATAAAGTAGTTTTATTTCATTGTCTTTTAATTTCTATCAAAATTTCACATATTAATTCTTTATAAAAACTCAAAAAATTAAAAAAATAAAGATCTTATAAAAAACATAAAAAATTCTACAAAAATCCAAAAATCTTGATTTCAGACTCTGTTTGTAGATAATTGTCCCTATTTTTTCATAAAAATAATTACCAGGAGTTTTGGGAAACTAAAATATTTTTAAGCTGCAAATTACTCCAGGCTGTGCATTGTTTCTCATTTCGCCACTATTTGATTTTTAGAGAAATACAAAAAAACATCTAAAAATTCTATAAAAAATCTCAAAAACATTTCAAAATCTTTAAAACACAAAAATATTTTCTCTGGATTTTTCTGAGTATTTTTGATATAATTGAAAATTACAAAAAGAGCTGGTATGTGTATTTCTTGTTTTGTGGATATTTTTCTTTATTTAAAAATAAAAAAAAATACAAAAATTAAAATCACTAAAATTTTGAAAATTATAAAATAAAAAATATAAAAAAATAATAAGAGAAAAATTCGACAAAAATCAAAGATAGTTTGCCTTTGAAATTTCCTTTTTCTTTTAATTGAATTTTTGTCGATTAATTGAATAACCCTTGGGAATTGTAGCCTCCCTTAGTTCGATCTTGTCCGCTATACAGGTAAATAAGTAGCAAAAATTTAAAAAAAAATGTTTGTTTGTCGCGGGATTTTTGGGGATAACAACGACATTCATATCTTTAATTTTCGATCCTCGAGATTTCTCATGCAACAACAAAATGGCGTTGTTGCCGAGGAGACACGGCGAGGGTAGTTAGGTTTCTCTTTTGACCTGCTATTCTTGGTTGTATAATTTTCCACATTCACTCCATTGTTCATTTTCACTGTTTCATTTCGTTTTTCTTTTCTCATATTTAATAATTGTATTTCTTACACATTCTCTTTCCTTTTTCTTACGAGAGCCCGCATAGCGAAGGGGGCGATCCTAGGAGAGCTGAAGAACCCAAGTGACGTGGAGGCGGCTTGATTTTCTTCATTAAGGCATAGGATAGCGTGAGAAGAGAAGAAGAAGAATTGAAGGAGATGAAAAAGAGAGAGAGAGAAAGAGAGAGATTTTTTCTAGCATTTTAACTCTTGTAAACGGAAATTCATTTGTTGTGGGGTCTGTTTCGCCAAGTGCCGGTGCACTTGGGTGACCTCACCGGTTTTGTTTTCATCGCCTTATTTTTCTTTATTTCACGCATATTTCGTGAGCTACCTCTTGATTGCTTTAATTAATTTGCTTGAGTCAAGTAATTAATTAGGTCCAACACCCTAAACAAGAATTTTTGTACCTATAGAGTAGAGCGTAATTTGGACTTAGTCAAATTAACTTGTTCTTGTCCGTTAATAGAATCTATCATCTAGGACGGTTCACTTGTATTTGCATATAGGATAGTTTATTTCAATTCTGCGCGGACCACTTGCATGTAGAGTGCTGGTGATAAGGTATGTATCTCTAACCCCCGCATGCATAATTGTTTTTAATCGAGCATTGGCATTTCCGATCTCCTTCATTATTGTCGCTCACATAAGTTAAAAAGGAAATTGGACACTCGGTAGGTGATTCTTTAAAAATATTTTAACCAAGTAACAACTGCCTAAAATACGAGACTGCTAATGAAAACTCGACCCTAAAAAATACCAGGAAAAATCATTGTTTTGGAGAGAGTAACCACCCCATTGTTTGGTTTGCTTGAGCGAGAGAGCGACCCGCACACTAGGATAGAATCATGCCCGAATTCTTTTCAGACTACTATCTTGGGTTAGTCGTTCTCCAGTGAGGATCTCTCCGGTAGCCGGTAAAGCGATCTGTGACGTCCTTAACGGATTGAATTGATCGGGTAGCCGATAAACGGTCCGCAATTCATACTGACTGGGAAAGATCTAACTTTGGGATTAGGCCAACCTCCTTAGAGCATTGGGTTCCTAACAACTCGCTTTAACTGCTCTGATATATTGTATTCTCACCAAACTCTAAAATTGACAAGATAATTGACCGAACCTTCATGGTCTTCACATTGAGTTGAGTTGGTGAACCGGGGGTTTGTATTGTGTTTGATTGCTTGTGTGCATACTCGATCCTTCTGTGCATTTTCTCCATATCTTTTGACTTGACCACTCGTGCTCTCCTGATCCCGTCTTTTGTTTCGGAGATGGCCGACTGGAGTTATTTTAATCCAATCTTCGCGGATACCTCGTACTCTCCAGACGATCCACATTCCTTTTTCCAGGAGGACTTTCCTCCTGATTTTTGTGCATATCCGCCTAACCCATTATTTCAGGAATCGGACGATGATTTTCACCCACCCTCATTTAACCCACCTGATCCTTGGATTTTGGAGTCACCTTTCATGATTTCCACACTTGAGACACTGAACCAGATGATGGAGCATATGAATTCGAGGATTAGCAATTTATTTAACATAAATACATTCCAGAACGCTGCTCCATTATTTGAGGATATGGATTCACTTGAGGATAATCATGAGAGCTTGCAATTACCCAAAATACAAAAAAATGAGAAAATTTTAAAAATCCAAAAAGATTCTGGGAGACACATTATTGATTCATTTTGTGAAGAGAAGGTACCCATGCCAAACCAATTTCCCACGCAGTCATCCACCACATGTCCAAACCTTGACCCCGAGGATGCCACTATACAGTCTGCTCTCGGCAATCCTCGTGTATATGCAGATTCAGATCTCCTCCCTTGTATGGAGGAGGTCCAAAAATTCAAAAAAATGTTGACTGAACCTAAAGTGTTGGCCACCATTCATGAGATCATTAAAGTCCCACTTCAACAGGCCATGACAGATTTATCTACTCCTCAACACAAGAAAGAAAGCGAAGGAGAAGATCTGAGCGTCACATTTTGACCATGCCCACTGCCTACGCCATCTCTCACCGTCTGTATTTTAAGAAAGGGAACACTGCCACACCTCTTGTGAGCTGCTCCATCTCTGAACATTCTTTTGATAACACTCTCCTTGACGACGGTTCGTTAATCAATATAATACCCTTCTCTATGGTATAGTCTCTTCATCTTGGGCCTCTTAAGAAAACTAGGATGATAGTTTAATTTGCTGATGGATCTATCAAGAGGCTGAAGGGTATTCTAGAAATCACTGTTATTCTTATTCAGGGCATGAATTTCACTTCGGATTTTGTTGTAATGCCCATGGAGACCTCCATCCTTGTGGAGCACCCTCCAATCATCCTGGGACGACCTTTCCTCGCCTCTGCGGGAGCCGTTATTGATTATGGTTCAGGAGAGATTCGCTTCCGTTCTGATGTAGGGAGTGATGTGTTGATCACTACACCCACTACTGATCAAAGACCTGCATCCCATGAGAGCCCGTCCGAGTTAGCCAACCTCAAGGAATTTGACCTCGATGATAATATCAGATATTCTTGTTATATGTTGGATGATAATGAAACTCAAGAATTCCTCTTCAAGGAGGGATACTCTACCCTAAGTATAGGGGGCGTGATGTTTTTCATATCGTGTCTTTTTATTTTTGAGTATGTACATTCTCTCAATCGGTTTTCCCTTTTGTACACTCTACTATACTTAGGATTACTTCATCCTAAGTATAGGGGGGATCACCAACTTCTCTTCTTTTTATCTTTTCTTTGAGTCGTTGTAGCATAGGAGTCTTTACACTTTTCTATACTTAGCACGAGTTATGTCTTCCTTTTTCGTTCTCTGATCACTATGAGGACATAGTTCGAGCTAAGTATAGGGGGTGTCGTATATATTGTATATATACTGTAGACTTAACTCGTACTTTTAAATATGTTTATTTAGAGGGATATATATATAGTTTTGTAAAATCCACGTGTGTAAAAAAACACAAAACAAAACAAAAAAAAACAAAAACAAAAACAAAAAAATAAAAAAAACAAAAAAACAAAAAAGAGAAAAAAAGAAAAAAATGTACATACTTTACTAACCCTTTTTCCTTTTTGAAAAAAAATTACAAAACCAAAAATCTATTAAAAATTGCATAAATAAAAAAAACTTTCTTTTATATCTGCATTTTTCTCAAAAAAATCCATAAAAAGTTCAAATTTAGAAAATTGTTTAAAAAAATGTTCTTTTCACATGTGCATCATTTTTTAAAAAAATGCTTTCTTTGCATTGTACATATTTTCTTGCATTTGCATGTGCATTTTTCAGGATAGTATTGACATTTAAACTATGTCTGGAATAAAATTGAAGAATGGAGCTTAGTTGGGCCTTAATCCACTTAATTTCAGAGGAATCTTATAAGAAATGGAGTTAAGACTTTTCAGGTCCTACTGACTTAATTCTTTGAGTCCATAAGACTATATTTACATGTCATCTTGATTAGTCTAAGTAGAACATTTAACAACACACGCATGATTCTTTCAGACCGTGGCTTATCTTGGAAAAGCACTCTAGACATAGCTCTTCATGGATGAGGTAGTGAGGAGGCAGAATCTTTTGGCTTGGGGTAGCATACGAGGATAGTACATCTAGGCAGAACCTCTCGTCTTCCTCTAGGGAAGGAAGTGTGTCTCAACCTGGTCTAGCGATGTTGAGGTCTAAAGACATGATGTTGTGGGGTTGCAATAATGCTTCAAAAGAGGGATAGTCTACTGGCTCAAGAGGAAAAACTCCTTATGTACATGTTGCACCTTGTATATGCTTTAAAAAAAGTATGGAAAAATGCAGAATCTCCAAAAGTGGACAGGCCTGATTGAAAAGTAAAATGTCTACCGGAGTGTATATACAAGGATTAAAAAAATCAATAAGAGCTTCAAAGAGAAATTTTTGTAAGCTTGCAGCGGATGACTTGGCTACACTGTTCATACATCCAAGGATAGGTAGCTACAATGGTTACTGTCCATTCTTTTCTCCGTCCCCTCTTCTTGAGCTGGTTGTACTTGAACTTAGAAGGGAATATCTCCGCTCCTCAAGGAAAGAGTTGCTAGACCGGGGAACTAGAGTTACCTTGTTGAGGGAGGCTGTTTTTTGCTACTTCTGTGATGTGGAGCTATACCTCACTTACACCGTACAAATAAAGATTCATAGTCATAAGAATAGGTGTATGTAGACTTGTTCTGACCTGACTGTTGAGGAGACCTGAATAGGAGTCCTGTGGAACTTAGAGTCTGTTAGGTTTTAAATCCATTTCCCATTAAGGTTCCGACACACTAATAATCCAAAGGTCTGACGGAGCTCCAAACTACAATTTTATGAAGATAAGTTTAATACTCAATATTGTCCTACTTTCTTTATTTTCTCTTTCTTTTTCCTTTTTTTCACTTATTCTTTTAAATAAGTGTTTGCTAAGGGACTAGCAAAGGTAAAGCATAGGGGGATGATGAATCTGCGATTCGTCATCTTATTCAATTATTTTAGCTTAAAATCCCTTATAAAATACATGTATATAATATTAACTCCACATTCTTACTAACTTGCATCTGTGTGTAAATATTGTATATTTGTAAATTATTTTAACCTAAAATAAATAAAGAAAGAAAGAAAGGAAAAATAAAGAAAAGAAAATAAAAAAAAGCAAGACTGTATATGTGTAATAGATGCAGGCTGACCTGAATCTCGAGAGAAGGTCAAGACTTGACCTGATCGACCAGGAATAAAGTAGGGGGAGATAGGGTCTTCAATTAGAAAATCCAAAAAAATTTGTGTGATGTGTATATTTCTATACTTCACTATTTTATTTGTACATTAATTGACCTCAAATCAAATAACTTTCAAAACCAAAGTTGTAAACAAAATATGTTCTAATTAATAAAAATAATTGCACAGTTAAATTATGTACAGAATAAAAGCAACCACACTTGGGAAAAAAGCCACTAAGCACTAATTGAAAGACCAATTCCGGCTCCATATGAACTCAAATTGAATCAATCTCACTTCCATTGGATTTTAAATTAAATTATCTTTAAAATGCCTGTGATTTCATAATTTTTGGAGTTACGAGTAAAAAGTTGGTTTTTCCGAGATGGTTTGTGCAATTTTCCCATGTATTTTGTACATATTGTATTTGTATATATTTGTAAATATTGTTACTAATTATTTAAAATAAAAATAAAATTTTAAAAAATTAAAAATTAAAAAAAACTAATTTGCTCATTTACCCATGTATATAATGTCATATATGTATATAGTATATGTATATAGTTGCTATTCTTAATTAACCACCATAAAAAATAAAAAAAATAACATTTTTTATTCAAATAAATAAAGTGACGAAAATTCAAAAAAAGTAGTTAATTTTTGTAAATAGTTTTATCTCTCTTTATCTTTATCTCATTTCAATTTTCATCTCTCTTATCTCTTCAACCAAAAATTCAAAAATTCAAAATTTTATTTTCCATCTTTTCTATTTATATGGCTCCTTCTCCATCATTCCAACTTGATCAATCTTTGGTGAGAGGAGCCCGATCTCCGAAAGTCTTCTTGTTGAGAAAGGTGCCTAGCCTCTGAGCCGTCCGGTGACAGCGAGTCGGCCTTCGTTGAGGCGATCCCGGTATTTTTCCGCTCCTAAGGTGAGATCTATCATCATTTTTTCTTAGTTTTCATCTAGATTAATCGTAGTTTCATTTTGTCGCAATTTAATTTCATCGTCATTTTTTTAGTCTTAAAATCCATCTTGATTTGATCCGCAACCAACTCGATTTTTCATCTCATTTTCCTGATCTCTCCGCATTCACCTTCTATCTTCCACGATATATCAACTCCGACCACGCACGATGGTCACAGAACCGGATTCGATTCCTCACGTTTCGCCGGATCCTCGTTCACCTTCCGATTTTTTTATAAATAAAAAAACAAAAACAAAAAAAAATATTTGTTTTCTTCTCTCTAACATTTGTTTTGTGAGATCACCTAAAAAAGGAAATTTAAAAAATAAAAAAATAAAAAAAACACAATTCTATTTGTTGTTTTCTTATTTCTCTATTTCGGATTAAAAAAATTATTTAAAAAAAGTTTTTTTATTTACTGATTACAATTGAAAAAAAAGAGAGAAGCGGATTTGTCGCCGCCTCCCTCCTCCCGAGCGCCACCTTCAAGGCCGTCTCCCGACCGCCATGTCCACGCCGAACGCCCGCCGTCTAGACACCCGCTCCTGGAGAGGAGAGTCGAGTCCTCCGCTCGCCAGCCAGTGCGGCACTGCGCCACCACCTGCGCGGTGAAGCCACCTTTGAGGAAGCTAGTCTCTTACGGCCACTGCCCAGGTCTCGCTCGCCAGCCAGCGCAGCCTTCCGTCTCTGACACGCGCGCCGACCGCCGTGCTCCCCTGCTGTTAGGTGGTGTTCCCCTCTGCCAGTCGCCGCCGCTTGGAGCGGCGCTCGCCAACCGACCCCATACACCTCCGTCCGCATTGCCGCCTTTAGCGCGGCGCTGCTGCCGCCTGCGCCCACCTGGAAGCCCCAGCCGTGACCGTCGAGCCCCATCCTGGAAGAAGATCAGACAGCGGCAGTGACTCGTCAATAGCCCCCCTTTTTGCGTCTAACGAAGGGATCAAACCAGAATCCTAAGGGGTTTAGAATAGAATATTGGTAAAATTACAAGAGCGCCCCTGGAACTTTCACGTATTACAAAAACACCCCTGCTAGGACAGAACGTATTCTGCACATTTTTGCTTGGGTAATTTACATTTTTCTCCTGCAAATTTACTTCTGTAATTATTTGATGAACAAACATGGAGTATTTGTAGTTTATACCTTAATTTCCAGACATTATTTTGCTTGATCCTTTTATTAAAATAATTATTTCATTTGCTCTAAAAAATCTTAAAAGAATTGTGTATACTTATGTTATGAGCATGATCATTGCATAAATTTTTTATTGCATTTTATTATTATTTAATATTATTCAAAAATAAAAAACAATGCCTTTTTCTCTTTCTGAAATTCTAAAATTCATAAAAATTTGAATATTGCTCCAGAAATTCCAAAAAAATATAGTAGCATTATTTCATTATCTTTTAATTTCTATCCAAATTTCATGCTTTAATTCTTTATAAAACCCAAAAAAATGAAAAATATTAAAAATCTTATAAAAACCATAAAAAAATTCTACAAAAATAGAAAAATCTTGATTTTACTCTCTATTTGTAGATAATTGTCCCTATTTTTTCATAAAATTATTTAACATGAGTTTTGGGCACTTAAAGTATTTTTAAGTTGCAAATTACTCCAGGCTGTGCAATGTTTCTCATTTTTCCACTGTTTGATTTTTAGAAAAATACAAAAACATCTGAAAATTTTACAAAAATTCCCAAAAATATATTAAAATCTTTAAAAGAGAAAAATATTTCTCTTGATTTTTCTGAGCATTTTTGATATAATTGAAAATTACAAAAATAGTTGGTGTGTGTATTTCTTGTTTTGCGCATATTTTCTTGATTTAAAAATAAAAATGCAAAAACTATAATCATTAAAAATTTGAAAATTATAAAATAAAAAAATATAAATAAAAAATATAAAAAGAGAAAAAGAGAAAAACTCCACAAAAATCGAGGATAGTTTGCCTTTGAGATTTCCTTTTTCTTTTAATTGAATTTTTGTCGACTAATTGAATAACCCTCGGGAATTGTTGCGTCCCTGAGTTCGATCATGTCCGCTATACAGGTAAATAAGTAGCAAAAAATAAAAAAAAATTGTTTGTTTGTCGCGGTATTTTTGGGGATAACAACGACATTCATGTCATTAGTTTTCGATCCTCGAGATTTCTCGTGGTCAACAATGCCAAATGTACATACTCAGACATATAGTAACACATCCGTCTCTGGTCAGAGGATGCATGCCTATATCATGACACTATACAACATAGATCTTGGTTATCTCGATTTCCTTAATTCAACTCTTTGATGTAATCCTCTCTTGATAATAACTTGACAGTGCTTGATGAGTCCTCAATCTAACTCTTTAGATATCTTCCAAGCACCAGCCTCTATGATTCAATATTTGAATCAACAGGTGTATGATCATTAAGATGGATATTGTAGATAATCCTAATTCTACTAAAGGACCTACAATGCAAATGAGTTATTCTTCATTTCAGACCAGGGAATGATATGCAATAACATTTATTGCATAATGGCACATTGTGGGCTCGCATGTCCAACAATCTCCTATTAGCCCAAAGAGTCATTAATAGGATAATCTTTAAACCTACACTCATGTGCTAATCATAAGCTATTTAGAAAAATAACTTGGTAAGCTGACCAGTCACTCTATTCCCGAGAGACTACACCAAGTTCTTTTATGGTACTTGCATTTCTCCTAGTAACAGTACTCGCATCCAATGTGAATGTTGCATCTTATGCAACCAATACTCAATTTTGTTATAGCAATTATAGTGTCTTTGGCACTACAATTCATCGTTATAACCAGTATGTAATTTCAATTATCCTAATCAGAACGCCCTTATTCCCGGAGATCTCTATTTCCTTAGACTAAGACCCAGTATTAAGTCTTATAAGGCATCTATAGTTAAGACCTTTTAGATCACTATCTCTAAAGTCTTAAGTTCTTAAAGATAATACTTTGAGATCACTATCTCAAGAAATCTTTTCATCTTTGAAGGTGTTTTTATTATTGCAAATAAGTATTTTTATCTCCATAGTAGGATTAGTAACAGTTTACTACTCCCACTACATGGCAGACATCTGGCTTTTGTACACATCTAGCAGATACCAAGCTTCTCGTAACTGATGCACAAGAGCAAGCAGTTTTAGCATCATGAACACTTGATATGCTATCCCTTTAGATTGGTCAGTATAATATCATAAGGGAAGGAAGCCTTCCTTGGAGTTTTCCCAAAAAAATAGAACATGTCCAAGGTGTACCACTATTGTGACGATCCCAATACCCTCTTCTCTTTGCTTCTGAACGTCTTCAGAACTAAGATCTAAGAGGTATCCTTGAGATCTTTCATCTCAAGGTATAGAACAACCATATTAAAAAACACTTATTATCATCCTTAATTCAATCCAAATGATTACGACTTTATCTGCATTTAGCACGATGAACACAATGGCACTCCCATTAAGCTTCGCATGGTTCATCAAGATTCTATTTTGAAATCATAACATTTATAATTTCATCAAATCTAATATTCCAACTACAAGAAGCTTATTTAAATCCATAGATGGAGTTCCTTAGCTTGCACACCTTGAATTCCTCAACCATGAAGTCATGGAGCTACTTCATATGAATATCCTTGGTGAGGTATTCATCGAGCAATGCAATCTTGACATCCATCTTCCAGATGTCATGGTCAAGTTGTGTAGAAAAAGTTAGTAATACTCTAATTGGTTTAAGCATGGTCACTTGAAAGCGAGTCTCATCGCAAGCGATGTCTTCTTTCTGTGTGTAGCTCTTGGCTACGAGCCGTGCTTTGAAGGTCTCTACCTTCTCATTAGGTTCTCCCTTTCTCTTGAAGATCCATTTACACCTAATAGATTTTACCCTTATATGTGGATCTTCGAGAGTCCATACACAACACTTGTGTATGAAATCTAATTTAGGCTTTATTGCTAACATACATATTTCCTTGTTACGATCTACAGAAGCTTCATCATATGAAGTTCGATCATTGTAAGATTTTTCAAACACATGGAATCAATACCCTTTAGGTGGTCTTACCACCCTCAAATTAATTTGAAGAGGTATTAGTGCTTCATCATTAATTGTCCTAGTTTCCAATTTCAGGAGCCTCATTATCTTCTCAAGATTCAATGAGTTCCTTTACTTCATTTTCATCTTGATTCTCAAGAAAGTCATCCTCTAATAATCATATCCTTAGAGATGAGATCTTTTAAGAATTTCAAGGTCATAAAGTAGGTATCCAATACCATCCTTTATATTCCTAATGAAGTAGCACTCTCTAGTGCTAGATTCCAGCATTCATGCATCCATGATATGGATATGGACCAAGCAACCCTAAATCCTCAAGTGTCCAACACTGGTCTAGGTTCCAAACCATAGCTTATGAAAGTCTTTGGATTTAGATTTGCATGGAATCTTATTAAGGATATATATATTGTAGTCTCTACTACATATATACCTGAAAACTAAGAGGTAATTATGCTAATAGTCATCATTGATCAAATCATGTCACACATGATCCAATTGCATCGTCCTACAACTCTATTGAGTTTAGGTGTATTAGGAGTGAGATAGGAATGATATTCCTTTCTCCAAAATGTATTCCTTGAATTCATCTAACAGGTACTTCCTACCTTGGTTAGATCAAATTCATTTCATCTTCCTTCAAGCTTTGGATCTAAACCAAAATTGTGAAATCTTTGAACATTTCAAAGGTCTATAAGGTGAAGGGAAGAAATCTCCTATCACAAATAATAATCATGTGATATCACATATCATTAATGTTTATTATGATACAGATGATCCACATACATCAATATGTATGAGATCTTGAATACCTATACATCTTATACCATTCCCAGAGAAGGGTACATAGGACATCTTGAATACCTATACATACATAGGACATTTTACTTTGAATATACTATTCGCAAATATGTAAGTTTTGAATCTTTAGATAATCTAAAGTTCAATCTCTTACTAGTCTATTGATCTTATCAATAAACTTATGTCCAAGGCTAGATGCAAGATCATTGTCAAATGATCTATATCCTCCTTTAGATCCTATAACATTTAATTTTTTCAGTATTTAGAAATGTTAATGAACCATTCATTAATTTTCTAATTTAGTAGAGTTCTCTAGGTGTTAGATTACTACATGAAATATAACCATCATAACTCTTTATGATAGGTATATTCTAGAATGCATGTTTATCTCCAACATTTAGAAACAAACAATTGTTGAGAAGAGGAACAAAATGATATGTTTATTCCATGGAGCTAGGGTCTCTTATATAGAGAGAAAACCCTAGAGTGTACAAGGGTTACGGAACCCGCAGGGTCACGGGGGGTTACAGAACTCGAAGGGTCACAGAGGGTTACGAAACCCGAAGGGTCACGGGAGGTTACAGAACCTAAAGGGTTACAAACATAAATGTAAATCTAATAACTCTAACACTCCCCCTCAAGCTGGAGCTGAGAAAGCTGTAGCTTGTAACAAAAAGAAAAAGTATACACCAGATCTTCACACGAAGCATCATAAGAACATATGTCCGCTGGTGGTAGAAGACCTCGCTCGAGGACGGGTCTGCGGCTTTCAGGTCACGGGAACATATCTCTGTCATACCTGTAGAGTCGCTGCGATATTAGGTCACTGGAACGTATCTCTGTCGTGCCTGCAGGTCACCGGAACATATCTCTGTCATACCTGAAGAATAATTGCTGTAGAACAAGTCCAACGCAGAGTAGTAGTCAGGTCGTAAAAGAAGAAGTATACGCCCTAACGGAGAAGTCGATGCTCGGTGAAGATGGATGATCTGAGTAGTAATCTGGAGTGGAGGTTTGTCAGTCATGGTAGGGCAATAGACATCCTGAAGAATCATCTCTGACTCCCCCTTTCTCCCATACGATGATGCCGGAGGAGAGGCAGGAGCTGTTGGGGCCTCGGACGACGCTTTAGGTGTCGTTGGAGGTGGCAACTGGTGCTGCTAGGGGCTTGGACTGACTTGCGCGAGACCATGGAATCCACAAGAGATGCAGGAGGTCCAGCCCTCTCTCCTTGTCGGCGGAGAGAGGGCTGGTGGTGGCGGCGGATTTAGGGTATTAGACTTCGGTCTAGGAATGTTGCTCTGATACCATGTTGAGAAGAGGAATAAATGGGATATTTATTCTATAGAGCTAGGATCTCTTATACAAAGAGAAAACCCTAGAGAGTACAAGGGTTACGGAACCTGAAGGGTCACTGGGAGTTACGGAACTTGAAGGGTCACAGAGGGTTACGAAACCCAAAGGGTCACGGGGGGTTACGGAACCCGAGGAGTTACAAACATAAAAGTAAATAATAATAACTCTAACACTCCCCCTCAAGCTGGAGCTGAGAAAGCTGCAGCTTGTAAAAAAAAATACAACACATCTTCACACGATGCATCATAAGAACATATGTCCGATGTTGGTAAAAGACCTTGCTCGAGGACGGGTCTGCGACTTTCAGGTCACCGGAACGTATCTCTGTCGTGCCTGTAGAGTCGCTACGATATCAGGTCACCGGAACGTATCTCTGTCGTGCTTGCAGGTCACCAGAACATATCTCTATCGTGCCTGGAGAAGAATCGTTGTAGAAAAAGTCCAACACAGAGTAGTAGTCGGGTCGTAAAAGAAGAAGTATACACCCTGAGAAGAAGTCGATGCTTGGTGAAGATGGATGATCTGAGTAGTAGTCTGGAGTGTCAGTCTATCAATCATTGTAGGGAAGCAAACATCTTGAAGAATCATCTCTGACTCCCCCTTTCTCCCATACTTGATAGAATAAAGAGTATGGAACATCAAGTTGGGAGAAACAAGTCGTGGTGAAGAAGGGGCTATTAGAGGGGGGGCTCCAGGCGGTGCCGACGACGCTGGAGGTGCGGTTGGAGTTGTTGGACCCTTAGGCAACGCTTTAGGTGCCGTTGGAGGTGGCAGTTGGTGTTGCTAAGACTCGGTCTACCTTGTGCGAGACCATCGAATCTATGAGTGACGCAGGAGGTCCAGCCCTCTCTCCTTGTCGATGGAGAGAGGGCTAGTGGTGGTGGCGAATTTAGGTTATTAGGATCTGGTCTAGGACCGTCGCTCTGATACCATGTTGAGAAGAGAGATGAATGAGATGTTTATTCCATGGAGCTAGGGTCTCTTATATAGAGAGAAAACCCTAGAGAGTACAAGGGTTACGGAACCCGCAGGGTCACGGGAGGTTACAGAACTCGAAGGGTCACAGAGGGTTACGGAACCCGAATGGTCACGGGAGGTTACAGAACCTGAAGGGTTACAAACATAAATGTTAGATTACTACATGAAATATAACCATCGTAACTCTTTATGATAGGTCTATTCTAGAATGCATGTTTATTTCCAACATTTAGAAATAAACAATGAATGTATTCTAATATCTAGGTCATAGAGACATTCTCTAAGACTAAGGGCTCTCCCACTGAAAATATGTAGTCTATCAATCTAATGGAGATTGTTGCAACAATTGCATCACATCCATGTGGATGACTATTAAACCTTAAGGTCAAATTTTCTAGTCTTCTAAAACATATGCAACTAATTGCAAGTGTTACTAGAAGAATAAGATACAATTATTGGACTTTGATCTTATCTAATAAGCAAGTCAGTTTCAATGATTATATGTGGATGTAGGATATCCTGATGTAATATCAAGGTTCTTCTTTAAGGATCTTATATAGTCTAGATAGTCATACTATCAATGCATCAACTAATTGCAGTATTGCCATTCATCCAACTCTTTGGATGCCACATGTGTGGAAATCATGGAAGTATAGTCAACTTTTTGACTTTCCTTCTTACTTTGGGCATACCTATGCTTCCGTTGCGCTTCCTTCGTCTATTATAAACAACCATTGCTTAAGATAAAGGATATCTTATGTTGAACTCAGAAGATTTCAATATAAGAGTATTTCAACATTTTATATATGCTTCATTCAATTTGCACAATATGAATATTATGAAGCTTCATGAAAGATTAGAGTATAGATAGTAGAATGATGACACTCATCATATCTACATCTATCTTAACTCTTAGAGATTTTGGTTCAGGTAGGTACTCAAACATTTTGAGTACATCATCGCTTATCGAGCCATTATTCGGCATAATGCAGTGAACCATGTCATTCATGATTAAATGTTGAGAGCACATATGTATGCTAAAACACCTTCTTAGGTTTTATACGGATTTTCAAAAATTACGATCATCATCGACATGATACTTCCAAAGCACATTTGACGAGATATCAAGACTATAGAGACATACAAACCCAAGGTTGTTGTCCTATTGTCTATTTAATTGTCATTCCCCTTTATTATGAGGAAACTTGCACATTACAACTGTAGAGACGTATTTCATATCTATGTATCGCTTCTATATTTTTTCTTTTCTTCTATCCAATTTATGTAATTTGCCCATAGGCTTTTCCCTATATAAGAGAGCCTTGGGATCAAGGAAAAAATAACTTTTTCTATTTTCCCAACATGGTATCAAAGCAACAGTCCTAGACCAAAGCTCCTGTACCGAAACCCTATCCCTAAACCCCACCTCAAGCCTCTCTCTCATGCGCACCGCCTAGGGCTATTGCCGCCCAGCCCCCGCGGCCCTCCACACCTCCGCCACCCGTTCCCCGCGACGCCTCCACCCGTCTCCCGTCCATTGCAAGCCACTCCGCCTGTCACCAGGCCCTCGCGAGCCTCTACGCCCGTCCTCAGGCCCCTGCAGGCCCCTTCGCAAGTCGTTAGGCCCCCACGGGCCACGCACCTCCGCCACCTGGGCCCTGCGCACCACCTCCCGCCTAGGGCCCTGCGCACCGCAACCCGCTTAAGGCCTTCATCTCCTCTCTTTGACCGGTTGGCCGTATAGCATCTCCATTCCGCCCCTGCACCTACTTTCTCCAAGGAGTGTCGCTGCACCTTCCCTTTTTAAAAGGGACACTGCCGCCGAGCCTTCTCTCTTGATGAGATCAGTTGTATAAGTCTACATATGCAACCAAATCTCTCTTTATATGTGTACACAAATACTTGTGTAATCTTCAATGCCAGTCTTCTTCAATCGTTATGTCATAAAGCAAGGTCAATATTCCCTCCACAGGAGCCTTTAGAGGTCCTCCGCCTATAGTAAATATGGATGGGTTAAATTATGAACTGTAGGCTATGCAGTTCATGAGCATGATGAAGTCTACAGGTAATAAACATATTCTTACCGAGGAAGAGCCGGCTGAGAAGACTGGGGTTAACGCATGGGAGGCGGATGATGCATATGTCATGGTTTGGCCTTCAGGCACATTGGCAATAGAAATCGTCAAAGATATACTCCATCAACCCACAACCAAGGCGATGTGGGATATTCTCGCTGCTACTTATTCATAGGAAAAGAATGAGACAAAGATTCTACAAGTCCAGCATGATATCTTTACTATCAAGCGGAATGGGTGCCCTCTTCACTCGCTATATACATATTTGCGTGGGATATTCGAGAAACTATATAACTTCATGCCTCCCACATCTACTACTGAGCAACAGAAGACTTATAAGAATGCCACCATGGTTGGTGTATTCCTGGCAGTCCTTGATCATGAGTATGAGGCAACCCGTTCCTAGATTTTGGCAGACTCTACTATTCCTCCCATGGACGAAGCCTTCCAAAGGATCAGTCAGATCATTGTTCCATTTATTAATGCCAGTCAGACTTCTTCAGCGATGACAGCCTCTCGAGGTCGAGGAGACTATTCTCAGTTTTGTGGACGCGGACCTCGTGGTAGAGGAGGTCGTGTTCTTCAACCCTGCACTTCTTGCCATCGTGCTCGACATACCAAGGATACATGCTACTCTAAGCATGGATTTCCTGCCTCTGCTCAAGTGGTTGAGCAGATTGAGCCCCAGTTGCTTCCTCTTTGGATCAACGATTTGATGATCTTTTATCACGATTGAGGAGCATTATACCTCCTGCCAGTCATGTTATGTCTTCATCGGCCTCTGAGAGTCACTCTAATGTGGCTGCTTCAGCCTTCTCCAGTACGTTCGGTAGTACTTACTAATTATGAACTCACTAGCAGTAGTGGATCTGATGTTATAGAATGGATTATGGACTCCGGTGTCACGCATCACTTATGTGGAGATATGGATCAACTTACAACATACAGACAAGTTCCTCCAGGACGAATTGTGGTTATTGCAGATGGGACTCATTCCCCAATTACCTAAACAGGGGGAGATTAGTTTGACGCGCTCTATGCATCTACAGAATGTGTTGCATGCACCTGACTTCTCTATAAACTTATTATCTATTAGTCAGATTACAAACGATTTACATTATCGAGCTATTTTTGACCCATTTCTCTTGTATTTCAGGACATCCTTATAGGCAAGGTGGTTGGGTGTGGCCATGTAGAGGGTGGCCTCTATGGCTTGGTTCAAACCCCTTATGTTGGAATTTCCTCTCTTTCTGTTGGACCAGTCTTACCTTTCACATGGCATCTGCGCTTTGGTCATCTCCCGCTCCAGAAAATGTGTTGTGTTTTGCCTCAGATCTCTCTCACTCATCCTTTCAATGTGAGGCATGTCAATTGGGAAAGCATCATCGGTCTTCCTTCCCCAGTTGTCAGAGTCGGAGTAGTAGCTCCGTTTTTGAGTTGTTTCATATAGATATTTGGGGTCTCAGTCGTGTTCCTGATGACCAGGGACACATGTTTTATCTTGTTGCAGTTGATGATTTCTCTCGTTTGTCATGGATCTTTTTATTAAAGAATAAATCTGAAGCCGAAGATGTTATCAAAAATTTCCCAACTGAAGTGACAAATGTGTTTTCTACTTCTATGAAATTTGTGAGAACTGATAATGACTTGGAATTTTGTACTCATACTCTTTCCAATTATTTTTCATCCCAAGGTATTATTCATTAATCATCATATGCCTATACTTCCCAACAAAATGGTGTTGCAGAGAGGAAGCATCGCCATTTGCTTGATATTACGAGGACTCATCTCATTCAGAGTCGTGCTCTACATTCTTTTTGGGGCGATGATGTTCTTACGGCATGCTATCTTATTAATCGCATGCCCTCGTCAGTCTTGGGTGATAAAATTCCCTTTTCTCTTGCTTTTCCTGAAAAGAAATTATTCTCACTTACTCCTCGTCTGTTTGGCTCGATTGCTTTTGTCCACCAATTGTCTCCGGGGATTGACAAGCTCTATCCTAAAGTTGTCAAGTGTGTCTTTATCGGGTGCTCTAGGACACAAAAAAGGTACATATGTTATGATCCAATGCACAAGAAGTATTATGTTAGTGCTGATGTCACCTTTTTCGAGTCTATGATGTATTTTTCTTCTATAGGTGATCGGTTGACCTCCTCAGACTCTGATAATCAAATATACATGCCGCCACCACCATCATCACCTCCTTCACCACGACCACCACCACCACCGTTACCTCCACCAACTACTACGATCCCAGTCCCACCATTGTCGCATCATTACACCCGCCGGCCTACTTCTGCTCATGGTCACCACTCATCATCTAGCACGCATGAGGTATGTTCTGAATGCACAGTTTCTAACGATGGGTCTGGAAATCTACCTGAGCAGGGTTCTTTATAGGGGACAGACGTGGAGGTTGACGATTTGGACTTACCTATAGCCATTCGAAAGCAGAAATGTAGTTGTGCATCATATCTTATAGCGTCCATGGTCTCCTTTGTTCGCTTGACTGGCGATTTCAGGAAAGTTGTAGTTACATTGCCAGTCGTGTCCATTCCACAGAATTATCAGGAGGTTTTACAGGACAGTCATTGCGATTAGCTATGGAAGAGGAGATGGTTGCTCTTCAGTCGAGAGGTACTTGGAGTATTGGCCCAACTCCCACTGGAGCATCTATAGTAAGTTGTAAATGAGTATTTACAATGAAGCAAAATGCAGATAGTAGCATTGACAGGTTCGTTCTCCCCAGCTGCTCGACATTCCACCTTATGGGTCCTTCTATCTATTGTCGTGGTTCGAGGTTGGCCCTTATTTCAGTTGGATGTCAAGAATGCATTTCTATATGCTGATTTTCAGGAGGAAGTCTACATGCAACAACCGTCGGGGTTTGCTATTGAGGGGGAGTGTGTCCAGGTATGTAGACTTCATAAGGCAATCTATGGCCTTAAGCAGAGCCCTAGAGCTTGGTTCCAGAAGCTCTCAGACTAGATTGAGAAATAAGGGTTCAAACAGTCTAATGCATGTCACTCTCTTTTTATACAGAGAACCGAAGTTATGACTACTATTATGGTGTATGTTGATGATATACTTATTACAGGAGATGATATGCAGGGAATAAAGAGGACGAAAGAATTTCTGGGTCGTGAATTTGTTACTAAGGATCTAGGAGCTCTGAGATACTTTCTGAGATTGGAGTTTGCTAGAAATCAACAAGGGCTTGTGATGACTCATATGAAGTATGTCATTGAATTGTTGAATGACACAGGAATGCTTGGATTTCGACCTGCAACTACACCCATGGATCCAAGCACGAAGCTTTATGATGATGATACTGATGAGGTTGATAGGAGAGGATACATAGAGCTAGTTGGAAAGCTTCTTTATGTTACCATTACCAGACCCGATATTGCATTTACAGTCAGTCGGGTGAGGCAATTCATGGAACAACCTCGTCAGGTTCATATGTATGTTATACAGATGATACTAAGGTATCTTAAATCATCTCTAGGTGTAGGACTGTTGTTTAAAAAGGGTGGTTCTATTATTGTTTCAGCATGTGTAGATGCAGACTATGCAGGGTACCCCAATGACAGGAAATCTACATCAGGGTTTGCTATATTTGTCGGAGATTCACTTGTCTCATGGAAAAGTAAGAAGCAAACTGTTGTTGCTCGATCTAGTGTCGAATCTGAGTATAGAGCTTTGGCACAAGCATGTACAGAAATGATGTGGGTTCGAGCAGTTCTAACACATCTACATATAGATGTACCTATTCCCATGTCGCTGGAATGCGACAATCAGATTGCCTTATTCATTGCTAATAATCCTGCTTTCCATGAGAGGACAAAGCACAATGAGGTTGATTGCTATTATATACGTGACATGATCTAGAAGGGATTCGTTTCCACATCTCATGTCAGCTCAGGGGATCAGACGACAAACATTTTCACTAAAGCGCTACTTAGAGGGTCCTTCCAAAAGTGTTCATCCAAGATGAGCATGATAGATATCTATGCTCCAACTTAAGGGGGAGTGTAGAGACATATTTCATATCTATGTATCACTTCTATATTTTTCCTTTTCTTCTATCCACTTTATGTATTTTGTCCATAGGAGCCTAGGGCTTAAGGAATAAATAACTCTTTCTATTTCCCAACAACAACCACATATATTATGTATCCAATTGGAAGTACAATATCTTGATTATGGATCCAATCAATGAATTTTATTGGTTATTGTTAAGTATAGTTTTGAGTGGGTTTAATGTAGGTTATCTGAAATAAGAAATATTTGCATAAATACATATTTTACTTTGATTAAGGATTTGATATCCAAGTTGTCTTTCCTTGTTGACTCTGAAATCTCATTCCCTTATTCACTTTCAAAGTAAGAGACATACTTACCATTATATCTCAAGCAAGATCTGGGATCTTCTTCATACCTTTGTTACATCCAATAATATGAGAAACTGCAACTCGGATAAAAAGAAGCGAGAACTCATTCCGCCTTGTAAGTCTAACTTAAATTTCCCAAATCAGTCTCTAACACCAGGGCCCACCCACCCCTGAGGTGGTGTTGACCCGTTGTTAATTGAATCAACCGTCAACAGAATAGAACTCGCTATGTGGAATCCAGTATCGCCTCAATAATATGGGGAACCGATATTGGGTTCATTACACATACAATCTTACTCTTTCGAGAAGAAAAGAGCCCAATCCATGTGCACTTGTATGTAGGAGTTGTTACTTCGAACATGAATCTCCAACATACAATCCATGGTGACGGAACCCTTAGCCTTGATGGGAGACCATGGATGTCATTTATATGATCCTCCATATCCCATTCAAATTTTAATATCATTATGAATCATATACACCATGATTAATTCTTTCAAGGGAATTACAACTCCATTCATAATGGAGTGTTTATTTTAATTTAATCTAATTCATTTAATCATATTAGATCAATTATCAATCCAATTAATTAAGCAATAAACAATTAGGGATTTCTTGATATTACCATATAGTATAAGATCTCGCAAATACGTATTATTTTGTATTTTAATAATTAGAGTACAACTCAGCTTACTTATATTATTCTTTCCTCAAAAATGGATCTGACCAGTACACTCGAGTTATGTTGGGAAGGAGTATTTCCTTGGTGTGCAAGGCACTAATCAGTAAATCAAGCCAACATACCCGGACTAGACACCTTCACTATTCTGATTGAGAACAACACAAAATAATGACTATGTACTTGCGATTTTATCGATCAACTTTGATGACCGGCATTATATATGTTAATTACTCAGAGATCTAGGCATCTATAAAACAATTTCAAGGATCCTAAATTTCTAGTCATATCAAGCAAACGTGTTCTTGGTTTTACATGTAAAATTTATCCTACAACTATTGTAGGATAAACAAGGGTTTTCATGAAACATACATTCAATGGTCAATGATGTTTAATCAATTATTTCATAAATATTAAGCATCAAATTTAATTAAGGCAAATTCATAATTTGCATGATTTCCATTGAATGATAAACACATTAGGTAAGAAGATTTGATGATCCAATCATCATCCGACCGATCTCCACTAAATATGGAATATCTAAGGCAAATGACGTCGGAATCGCGCGAAATAAATTCGAGCGGTTTACAATGGTTTGATTCTTTATTTAATTCAAGTGTTTGTTTAATGTTTCATGACGGGAAAATAGTAAGCATAAAATATTTTCTTACATATTCGTGAATACATGAAAAAACAATATCGTGGCGGGAACTTTTCGAATTTCATTCATGCACTTTTGGTACTAATAAAAGGCTACTGTTTTGGGGACATATTTAGCTTTTAAATCAATTTTAATAACCAAAAACACGCTCAAATAGTGCATAAACAATAGGTTTTTTATTTTACGAAAAATCAATTCGAAACTTGCATCCAATTCAAAACAACGAGTCCCTGCGCATCCGATTTACAAAACCTTGTTCATCTAGGATTTTGGATCATATCCAAGACATCAACCTAGCTCTGATACCACTTGAAGGTTTTGGAAAAACCTTAAGCGTATCATGGAGCATGAAGATCACATCATATGTAATCAAGAGCGACTAGTTATACTAGTTGCTCAGGGCAGCGACAACATCAACAACAAAGCCTTTTCCCACAATTAAGTAGGGTCGGCTACATGGATTCTTCGCCTCCATTGAGATCTATCTTGGGTCAATCTCAGGCTTATATCCAAAAAACTATGATCCCTTCGTATAGTCTCTTTCCAACACTTCTTGGGTCATCCTCGCCTCTCTTAGCCGGTTCAACATCCCAACATTCACATCTCTTAACCGGTGCGTCAGCTGATCTTCTTTGCAAATGACCAAACCATCTTAAGTTGTTTTCTTGCATCTTATCCTCGATCGGAGATACACCAACTTTCTTTTTTATTTTATCATTCTGAATCCGATCTTTACATGTGTGTCCACACATCCACCTTAGTATTTTCATTTCTTCTACAACCATTCTCTGCACATGTCTATGGTTCACAGGTCAACATTCAGATCCATAGAGCATAGCAGGTCTCACGACTGCTTTGTAAAACTTTCCTTTAATTTTTAAAGGATTTTTCTTATCATAGAGAATAGCAGAGGCTCCTCTCCATGCTCGGGGCAATAGAATTTAAAAATTTAAACAGATGAAACCACACGATTCGAGAACACTTCTTAAATCGTTTCATCAAGATCCTAAATGGGTTTAAAGGTATACCTCTTGAAGCGTAGTTGCGATTGTCAATCTCTAAAGTAAGAGATTCTCATGTCTCAAGTCCGATCTAACAAAGGTCGCACTAGCGGGCGCATGGATGAGATGTGTCTTCCCGCAATCCAAGTTGATGATCTGAGCAAGGAGTCTCATGATTTCGTCTCACGAAATCTGACACCTTCTTCATGAGCAAAGCGCACCGAAGAAGATGGAGATCCATGAGCAGTCGATCCGGCAGCACAACGATATCGTGGCGACGATGGAATTCTCTAACACAATATGTGGACGACCACAATTGAGAAAGAGAAAGGATGTGTAGAGAATGAGAGAGAGAGAGAGTTATTCTCAAGAGAATTGTGTAGTAGTCCAAGGCTAGGGCTATCCCTCTTTTTATACTAAATTGGATGTCCATGGATCTCAATCCATGTGCACACAAATCCAATGGTTGAGATTGATTTGTGTTTTCAATCAATGGCCATGATTTTGTTGCATAAATTTGCAACAACAAATCAATTTAAAATAAATAATATGCTGTAAATATATTTCCAATACATTTAATTTCAATTCAAATCAATCTTATAAGGGAATAAAGGAAAGAGAGAAGCCCCTTTCCCCCTTATCGAGTGAACGGACATACATGGAGTGGGACTCCATGGTCGTTCACTCTATATATATGAAATGTAGCTCTCTTTTTCTTATTTTGTACGATTCCAAATCTCTCCAAAAAATCACATGTGCAACAACATTTATTGCATAATTATTCAACAAAATAATACCAAAATATTTTGTGATAATTTCAATCATGTCATTGATAAATTGTGAATCATATTCACACATCCAAAAGAAAATGTAAATCGCATCTACAATTAATTGTCCAATGTGAATCCAATTCGCATCAACATTTAATTCATAAATACCAATTACAATTAATTCTATCTAATATATTATAAATTACATTTATAATATTCATGATTAATATGGATAGTGATATCCACATTATTCATATTATTGACAATTAAATCATATTTAATTATCTTGGATGGCTCTTCTCATGTTCCCAAATAATATGAATCACATTCATATTATTCATGATAATTAAATCATATTTAACTATCAATTTTCCCCAATGCTCGGATCCATTATCAACAAAAAAATATTCTTGAACCCTTTCAAGAATAATGCACTTTCTCCGCGAATGCTTGGAGATAAGGATGGGCGATTGTACGTTCCATGTATAGTAACTTGGATATTGATATCATATCTCAAATACATATAAGGGAGACCTTTCAAAGATGTTTGATTAAATCAAAGCCGTAAATCTAATCTTCTCATTGCATATGAATCATATTCAGATCAATAAACGAAGATCAGATTACTTCTCTATTGAGAGGAGTCACTAAAATCCAAACCTTTTTCATCACTCCATTGGAATGGAAGCGTCACGATTATACAATCGTTTACGATCACATCACCCTCGAGTATTCTTTATATCCGTACATCCTGCATAATAGAAGACCTATAATAAACCCGAAGCTTTAAATCTTATTAAGATTATCTTTTTCAGGGTTTTATCATTAGGTTTCTCATTTGATCATTAGGAGTTGGTATCGATCATATACTTTTCAAAAGCATATATCATGCCTAGGTATTGATCATATACTTTCCAAAAGCATATATCAAACCTACAAACTCAGTCAAGCTTCCAAAGGAAGACGACCGTACACGGAATTTGATCCCAATATCTCATGAGTGAGCTCATGTCTTCCGATTCATTAATGTACATGTATGATCCCTTTGAGAGATTAGTTTACTCATATGCCCTTTTATGTACACTACTTCGTCGGTGTATAGACCTTGATTAGATCATCAACCTATCGGTCTTCCAAATGTGCATACTCAGACATATAGTAATAAATCTTCCTCTAGCCAGAGAGTGCCTTCCTATATCGTGACAATATACGAAATAGGTCTTGGTTATCTTGATCTCGTTAAGTCAACTCTTTGACCTAACTTATCTAACACCTATGAATCTCTATTCTTATGCAGAGGACCCGCATCAAGAGGTCGGTTAGATATCATCCTTTAGAGAACAGATTGCCATCTCCTTCTCAGGCTGGAGACCCTCTCTTAATAATCACTTGATGGTGCTTGATGAGTCATCAATGTAATTCTTTAGATATCATCCATGCACCAGCCTCTATGATTCAACATTTGAATCAACAATGATCATTAAGATGGCCATGATACATAACCCTAATTGTACTAAGGGGCCTAAAATGCAAATTAGTTATTCTTCATTTTGGATCAGGGAATGATTTGCAATAACATTTATTGCATAATGGCTCGTCGTGGGCTCGCATGTCCAACACTGAGAAGAGATATGGGGAGGGTATGATATAACTCTTGTAGAGGAAGGTGGCCAAATCGAAGATGTTACATGTACGGAGAAACTGATCTAGCGAAAATGGAAAAGCACCATCATGTGGAGATTGGATGAGTCTGTAGAGACCCCTTTACTCACAGCCACATCCAATCAGCCTGCCCACAAGTATGTCTTGAAACACAAGAGAAGAGGTCTCAAATATGGAATGATAATGCAATTTCTTGGTGATATGACTAATATGCAATAAACTCACAGAAAAATCAGGTGAATAAAGCACATTCTCCAGACGCACAGTGACATCAAACGGATCCCCCATGTCATATAATAGGGGAATGAGTCCATCTGCAATAATAACTGATTTTCCTGGATGTACAGACCTGTATGATGGGAACTGAGCTCGATCGTTGGATGAGATGCACCAGAATCCATGATCCACTTTGTCATGTCTGCCTTGTGACAACTAGTAAGGGAATAAGTTATACATAAAGTGCTAGAAGAGGCTCTGGTTGTGCCAGCAATGTTGCAAGGCTGTGTAGGAGCACTATTAGTGACGATAGCAGGAGTCATGATCTCCCTCATACGGTATACAAAATCTTCCAATTTCTGATCAATGGTAGTCACAAAAGTGATAGTAAGCTCAACCCACTCGACCACACAAGCAGATGTGAGGTAGTCATGCTTTAGGTAACAGGTCTCCTCCAGATGATCAGGTCAATGATAATAATTGCATGGTCCACGTTGACGTTGACCTCCTCTGCCATAGGCACCAAGCCCTCTGAACTAAGATATGCCTCCTCTACTATTTGATGCGACCATCACCGTGGAAGTCTAAGTGGTGGAAATAAATGGGACTGTAATCCTATTAAGGCGGTTGTAAGACTCCTCTATCAGAGGTATAAATGCACCCTTGAGAAGCTAGGTGTGTAATGCATCATATTGAGGGTTTGTTAGAAAATAAAGAATGTGGAAGTGTATCAGAGAAAAAGGATAAAAATATTTAAGTACACCAGGATTTTAATGTGGAACCCTACTGCCTAAGGATCGGGATGAAATCACGGGAGAATGCTTCAAAGGAATGGTAGTCTATTGCTTTTCGCATTGGATACAATGGGTGTGAGGGTCTATATATAACCCCCACTAAGTCTCCACATCTCCCAACGGGTAGATGTAGGACTAAAGACTTGGATGTGGTAAGTGGATCTTGGAGGGATCCATTTACCCATCTCCCCACATAAGGGATGCATATAAACAAATACTCCAACACTCCCCCTTAAGCTGGAGCATGTAATGCTCAGCTTGGATAAATATAAAGAAATATCACAATACAAGACACTACATGCAATATCAACTCAACGCGCACAACTGTCGGCTATTGCCGAGGACGTTGCTTCTCATGTTGTGCATGTGAGGAGGACGAACGGGCTGGAGTGTGAGCCAACTGAATCTCCTCGTCAGAGAGCATGTGCTATGTACTGTGCCTGTTAGAGTCACTGCAACTGAAAATGAGTCTCCTCGTCAGAGTACTATGAACCGCCACAACATGTGGACAACTGCTCTATCCCTGAAAAGGGCCGAAAAGAGCGTCGCTAATTATCCATACGTAGATCTCTGAAGACGGGTCTCTCATCGGGACCTCAAAGTGGGTTCTCTCTCATAGGAACCTTGGAAGGATCTCGTATTGGAGTTTACGAACACTAGAGAATGGAGTCTGAAAGTCTCATCGTCAGAGAACTAGGTCTCTCTCATTTGGCTCAGAGAATGGTACTCTATTCTCGAGTCCCTATGAAATCACATGAAAACCCTAACTAACATGACATATGGAATGGGATCTCTACTCTGGAGTCCCTATGGAACACATGAAAACTCTGGACGAAAACACAAAAGATGGGGACCACACAAAAGATGGCTAACATGTACACATCTGAAAAGAAGACCGCATATATGTGCGTGTCTAAAACTGAAGACTCGGAACCTATCTGACGTCGAGTCTGAAAAACTATAGAGTCTGAAATCTGGCTAACCTCTGGAATCTGAATCAGGAATGGGATAATATGACAATCTGGACTGTGAATCTACACAATACCCCCTTTCTGCCATACTAGTTGGAATATATGTCATCGACTATGTTGGGAGAAGACAAGAGAAATGGGAAGAAAACATGAATCACTTAGCCGATAATAATTTTTCCGGCTTTCTCAATCACTTTTTTAAATCATCATTTTTCCTTTTTTATAGCCATCATTTTTTTACGGATTTCCTTATTTTGCAAAAATATTATTTTTTTCCATGTATGGTTTTTTTTGTATGCATCTTTTTTTAAACTAACACTTTTTATAATAGGTCGTTCCCTTTTTCTTCTTATTTTTTTTAAAATCTGCAACTCCCTTTTTTTCAATCACTTGGGCTATCAAACAAATAGCCCCCACAAAAAGATTTTTTTAATTAACCCCTGTGCCCTTTAGGGTTCCTAATGGGAACCCCTTCTTCAAAAGTCCCTGACCCCAACAGAGTTCTCGCCTTTGCCGCCATCTGGAGATCTTGTGCGGTGCCATCATTTGAAGAGGAAGCTTCGCCTGCTTGCGACGACCTGGGATGTACGCCACCTGCAATGGTATGCGTGAATGGCACCGCCGCTGTTGATACCAAGAAAAGGGGAGAGTTGCGAATCAAATGGAGAGAGAGTTGTTAATCGGGTGGAGAGAGAGAAGGCAGGGGCTCCACCTTCTTGGGACTCGATCGGAGGGAGCAACGGCTCGTGGGTGATGTCGTTGCCGCCGCACCTGCAATGACATCTGTAGCGCGGGGAATGGAGAGGCCTGCGTGAGGCGGTGATGGATGGAAGCGTGAACTGAAGAGACTCCCCTTTTTTGGAACTTGAAGGAGCTGCGTCGCTTCCTGTAGGATTTGTGGTTGCTGGAAGGTGCACGTGAGGATAGGGCTCGCGTGGGGTTGCCTTGTCAGGAGCTTCAAGCTCAGCCTGAGATGTAGCAGCGCGAGAGGGAAGTCGACGACCTGCAGGACATACCAGCTTTGCCGTTGGGTCTGGAGTGCAACGCCAACCATGGGGTGCGCCACTTAACCTATGTAACGCGAGAGATGGGTCGTTAGGAGGTTTGATGGCCCCTTGCGGCCTAGATGCGCATGGATGTACATTGCCTGGAAGCGTGTGCCGCCTTTGGAGATGCACTACCAAATCTGAGAATCGTGGAGAGGAGTTGTCACCTTACAAATACAAATTGTGCGCATAGTAGTAGCACACGATGGAATCTTCGTCTGAGATCTGGAATTTTGCGGACTGGATTATGATGATGCTTAGGGTTCCAGAATGAACCCTAGAACTTGATAACATCGAATCTCGAATAAAACAATAAAGAACATAAAAAACTCTCAAGAATCGAACCACTCTGATACCATTTTAGAAAATAAAGAACGAAGAAGTGTATAAGAGAAAAAGGATAAAAACATTTAATGACACCGAGATTTTAACGTGGAACCCTACTCCCTAAGGAGCAAGATGAAATCACGGGAGAACACCTCAAAGGGTTGGTAGTCTATTGCTTTTCTCACTGGATACAATGGGTGTGGGGGTCTATATATAACCCCCACTAAGTCTCCACATTTCCCAATTGGTAGATGTGAGACTAAAGACTTGGATATGGTAAATGGATCCTGGAGGGATCCATTTACCCATTTCCCCACGTAAGTGACGCATATAAACAAATACTCCAACAAGGGTCGAGAGCCAGAAAAACTCCAACCACAATGCCATTTGTCGCTCTATAGATGTGGTCACATGAGTGAAGCTATGCAATTTCTCAAACATGCCCCAAAGCAAAGAGTACAAGGAGTACAGAGGACGACCAATCTGTCTGGTCATAAATATTCCATGCTGTAGCTAGAAAATCTTGGTCTCATTCTTCACCTAACCATAGGTTGCGACAAGGATATCCCGCATTGCCTTGGCAATAGGCTGATGCAAAATATCATTGGCTATGATCGCTGTCAGAGTCCCAGAGAGCCATACACGCGTGTATGCATTATCCTGCCTCCATGAAGCATTCGTCCCATTCTTGTCAAGCGGTTCTAGATTTGTCAAAATGTGTTTCTTGTTAGTGCACTACATCAAAGTCATGAACTACATGGACCATAAATCATATTTAGTCCCATCCATCTTCACGACGGGGGTGGGCCCTTGAGGCATTGGAAGAGGAGATCACTCTTGATTTCTGACATGATGATAAAGAGGTCATGATAGAACTCGGTTGGAGCTGTAGAACGGTCGAAAGGCATCTACACAATCATATGGAAATTGGTTGTGGGTGCAAACTTGTAACACAACCATCACCCTCAAATCCAAGTCTACGCTAGGGCTAGTGGGGTGATTTATCGATCTGAAATCACCTCTATCATTCCAAAATCATGCCTCTCACGGTCGTCAGATGCAGAAGAAGAACCGAAGATAAATGCAAGAAGGTCCACAAGACCCTGGGAGGCACTAGAGGGGGCTAAGCGGTATTAGGAGAGGACTGTGAGGTCGCTGCAGAGTCCTAGGCAGAAGCGGGGACCATCGCCAGGGGCTTCCATCGATGTTGGCGGCGAAACGGTTCCCTCGGCGGTGTTGGCAAGGCAACTAGGGGTGCCGCAATACTACTGGGACCTCTCATGAGGGCTTGCTGGGGGCGACGTCGCTGCCAGTGCAGTTAGCGGTAGTGTTGGGCACACGCGAGCAGGGACGGAGGGCCGGCAGGTATGGAAGGGATTAGGGTATTGTGCTCCGGTCTAGTACCGTCGCACTAATAACATGTATTTCATGAGGTCCTAGGGTTCTCTTATATAGAAAGGAGAAACCCTGGTGGGCAAATTACATATTAGAGATAGATGAAACGTAAATACACAAAAGAGGGAAATATAAATATATCTTTGAACATATGTAACAGTAATGTTTTGTTCCCAAGATGTTTAGATGCTTCGAAGGGCCTAGAATGCATTTTATTCTCTAACACGAGGTTCACATAGGGTTTGAGCAAGTTAGGGCTAAGAGGTTGGATTTCTTGAGAGATCTAAGCTTTTAGGCCTCTATTAGGTATGTATGCTATTTTATCCTAGGACGAGAGCATGCGGCCTCTTGTTTTTTGGGTGATTCAGGTATAATATGTAATGAGATAATCTTCAAGCAAGAGTGTTTTTGAGTGGTCAATGTAATCATGTTTGTAAAGTGTCCATTTGGGACTTGGTCCGTAAATTTCCATAGTTTTTAATATAATCATGTTGAGTATGCCCCATCTTGTGCTCACACCATTGCTTCTCTTAAAAATCCCTTGTAAAAAGAACCTAAAACAATAAATTTCAACATGAACATAATTGCAAGCATAAAATTCAAACTACAACTATAAGCATATCTAAAGAACATTTAACTTTATGTATGTATGTGTGTGTGTGTGTATATATTAAAATGATACTCACACTTCAAAAAATCTCACCAAGCTATTTGCCATAATACTAACAATTTCTTACATTTTCTGGCGAATAAAGCACAACTTAACTGCAAAACCAACAAAAACATACCCGGAATGGAATTTATTTGTGTAAACATCATGGAGGTATGAGAAGATATCCTTAGACATTTGAATATTGAATAAAGGATAAGACACCGATTTCATGAAGCCAATTCAATTGCAATGCAAACATTGGTGTTAAGAGATCTGAGTAAGGATGTCCATGTCCTTTGATTACCTGCAATTGGAATCTTAAACGGAAGAATCTGCCCTTATCTCGTACTTGGCTTTAATTGCATCCACTTGTCACTTATGTTGGTATGATCTTGACACAATTAAGCAGGTTGGACAAACTTGGGTATGATTGGGTTTAGACAAATGTGTTCTTGGGTTTAATAACTTCTAGGATGCTATGAGATGAATACCAGTTAGTCATGTGATAAGTGAGCAACTCATCTCCACTACTCATTGTAGTGAAAACTAAAACATTTCACCCGATTATTTTCACTATTGACCCGATTATATATACAGTCGTATTTTACCTTTAAAAGTTTTTTTATTCCATTTCCTTGTGAAAGATATTATTTATGAAGATGTCTCTTATAAAATAAATATGAAGATTGTGTAAAGAAAAAAAATTATTTATTTATCGGAATGCCAAAAACGCACTTAGTTATCTTTTGCGTTTGTTGGGAAAATTGGAGAAAAATATTCGGATAGGTAAACAATGAGGCGGCCCACCCGACCCGCTTAAGGACAAGAGCCCAACTAACAGCAAAGGTAGTAACTATAAAAGAAGTGGAGTCGCAGCTCACTCCAACCGCTCTGTCTCTCACTCTCGCGCTCTCATTCTTTCCGGTCTTTCTTCACCCACGCCCTTCGGGAGGAGACCTGCGAACCCTAATGGGTACGGGAATTCTGAACTCTGACGAGGAAAGCCCCAGTCTTTCCATAGGGGCGGACTCTGCAGGTTCTTTTTTTGCGATGGAGATGTTGCATGGATGCAGCAATGGGGTGGACAAGTAGAAGAAGAAGAGGGGAAGAAAAAGAAGAACAATGACGGGAAGAAGAAAAGGAACACAGAGAGGTTCCTATAGACTGACGGCCTCCATTCCAAATTCGTCACCGCTGTGGATCAACTGGGAGGACCGGAGAGTGAGTTCGTCCTCCGATCAAATTTCTCGTCACTCTTTATAATTTACGGTTTAGGGTTTAGAAGATGAGGATTTCATCATGATGATGTTATGTTGTCCTCTCGTATCGGGGCTTCTTTCCTTTGTTTCCCCTCTTCTCTTCTTCACAACAGTATTTTTACGGGTTCTGATCGTTAATGTATATTACTGATTGCAGGGGCTATTCCCAGTAAGATCATGAGCGCTATGAATGTCCACGGACTAACCCGACTCATTGTGGCAAGCCATTTGCAGGTATCCCATTGCATTCCGCTGCACTCTTAACATATTGTTCTTTCTCTAATTCCCTCCGCTCCGGAAGAGGTATACGAAACAAAATCACGAATCCAATAACATATTAATTTAGGGTTTTTTGTGCAATTTCTTATACAACATACATATCCACCTGTGATGTGGGACTTTACTCAGGGGTTGGTTTTTCCAACCGGTCTTTTCTTTTTAGTAAAAAATATATAACGAATACTTTGGATTGTAAGACTCTGGTTGGATTTTTAGAGGTTAACTTCTTAATCCTTAATTCATCAAGAGAACAGCACAAATACACACATCCTGTTACTTTAAAGCCCATGTGGCTGGTATTGTTACAAACAACATGACATGACCAAGTGTTTTTTTTCTCTTCTTAGCTTTCTGTCTTATTTTCTTGTTACTCATTTTGTCCCGTGTATGGTGTTCCCATAGAAATATCGTGCTCGAATAAAGGGAGTCAAGGAACGAGAAAAAGTTGCACAAAGTCCCGCTTCATGCTTCCCTTGCATTGTCCAAGAACCGAGTCCGAGTTCGAGTATGGTCGATGTTGTCAGTTTTCCAAGTTTTGCAAATACGAGTCTCATCCCACTGCAAAGCTACCCAGCATCCCATGTTGCCCTTAACATGCAGATAAATTCAGACATTGATCTTTTTCTCGCAGAACTAGACCAGGAACTGGAAATTCAGGCCCTAATGGATATAAATGATTCATATTGCCACCCTGCAGTTGGCGATGATTATGGAAAAACAACATGTCCAACTCACTACTGCATGATGACACAAAATGCAGTTCCGATATCCCCACTCCCACTCTCTGATGATGGTCCTAATAAGGTAAATTCTTCAGAAAGAGGTGGCATCTTGAAACAGAGCAAGAGGAAGAATGATCACACGGATGAGATCAGCAATGCTGACACACAGCCGAAGATAAAGAAGACACGATTCTCTTGGACTCCCAATAAGCAGAAAAAATTCATTGCTGCCATTGAATCGATTGGACTCGAAAGTGAGTATATAGAAATCTGTCTTTTTTCTTTCAATTTTTCCCTCATGGTTCACTTTTCACTTATAATGTGATCTCACCATTGAAGAAACTTCATAGGACTGACATGTGGCAATGATGCAGGTGCTGTGCCAAAGAAAATCCTGGATGCAATGGGAATTGAAGGGCTCAATAGGCATATCATCGCAAGCCACCTACAGGTTAAAATATACACTCTCTTCTAATTAGTTTAAGTCTGGAATAAAATGGCGCTTCATGATTCTGATTTTAAAATGCAAAATATGCCTACCCTTCATATAGATTTGGGTTTAATGGTTGAGTTATTTGATTTCTCATATATACTTGTGAAATCTGGGGTGTTGATAGGAACCGACACTTCTGATATAGATTTCTAATTTTAGTGGGTAATATGTTGGGATTAATGCAAGTAGCTTGACCCATAACCCTTAAAGACTTCAATTTTATATATCAAAAACCAGTGGGGCCTTAGAAATGACAAAGATACGTAGCTCACTCCATTGTGTCATTCAATCTACCTGACACTTTCATTTCGAACTAACCTTATAGTTTTTTCTCTCTCTAAGGAATGGTCTGATCATATTCTAACTTGTGTTTTGCCGTCATTCATACAGAAACATCGCATTCGGCTAAAGAACGAAAAGGAAAGCCATCAAGCTTGTGGTTGTCCTTCATCATCTAACGTAAATATGGACACAACTCTTGGGAATCAGGTGATTTAATATCGCCACTATGGACATGGAAAGCGATTTTTGACACCTCTTTTCAAATGATTTATCTACACCATGCATTAATATAAAAATTGTTATGAACCGCTTGCCTGTGTATGTTTTTACTTAATTAGATCACTTACTATTTTTGGTTTAACAGGATTATGACCTGAATCACATGCAAGCTACTACCACGGCACATTTCCAACCAAGAGAACTGTCATTCAAAGAAATAATTGATTGTCATGAGCTTATGCCTCCATTCCCACAAGTTCACTTAAATCCAAATGAAAAGTCAAGCTCTACTGATCTATTGGTCCAGACTGCAACCATCAAAGGTAATTCAAAGTTAAATATATCATCAATTGAATTACTATGTCGTTCCTTACGTTTCAAAGAAACTAAAACACTTTTTATTACTTTAGATACACCCACCAATATTTTGCTGCATATTGAAGATCTATTTCCTCCACTGGAGGGGAACATCTTTAACTGTGAATATGAAGACAAATTTCCATGGGAAAATGAAGAACATTTAGTGGAGCCAACTGCAAACATGCTCAATAATGATGTATGTTAACACTGATTAGATTCTTCTTGTTTTATGCGATTTCCATCATTTAATAATGACGCTTTATCTTGTAAATCATTTGTTTCTTGATTTATTAACATGGACAAGATGCTTGAGTCAAGTTCCAACTCTAATATTGTGTTATGCTTATTGTTTATCAACATAGGAGCACTTGTTGATTGATATAGGAGCTACTGATATGTATCTGCAACCAAGATACTTCCCTCTGGATGATTCAATTGATTTGAACAATTTTATGCACCAAGGAGCACCAATAAACAGACATCTAAATGAGAATCTAAGCTATACTGGCTGTCTTGATTATGATCCTGCCATCAATGGTAAACTTTAGTCAAACATCATACACTTTTATTGACAGAATCACCAGATGGTTTTATTTGCTCTAATTTGTTATATTTCAGGAAAATAATATTTTATTCTTTTTCATATTAGGCATGCCCTCCAGTACAATTTCCCAATTTGAAGAATCAGCGCCTCCACTTATTGAAGATGTTACTGGCTCTCAATTTGAAGGTTTAGATGAGTTCATATGGGGGAATCCCTGAAATCCATCGATCCAACTGTCTAAGCTCGAGAACGCAATGTGTGAGTTCGCTAGATTTTTGTGCTTTTCAGTTATGGCCTTCTTTGCCTTTCCTTTTTTATAAAGTATTTCTTATATTTATTGATTTGTATGAGTCCAATAATGCCCATTATATAGTGAGTTAAGGCTTGCTAATTACTTTAAATAAAAGCTCATGCATGCCCCTAAATGTATTTACTTTTCTGGAAATTTAAGAAGCACGAGAAATAGTATTTTTGAAAATTCACGTTCAAATACCACCAAGTTCATTTCCTACTGCATAGTAAAATATTCTTTTACAAAAAGCAAGGGATTATTTTAATCATAATATGATATGCAATGGAGAATGTTTTGAGAAGTCTCTAATACATCAGAACATGTGATGTATCTCAGCGCACTTTCCTTGGTTCAACTTTTTTCCTTCTGCGTTATCACATTAAAACAATTTACATTAAAATAAATTCCTTTCTTTCTTTCTTTCTGCAAAAGGAAGAGGAGAATGCACTTGAATTTTGAAATTCAATGTCTAACATAATGAAGTCAAAAGAAGAAGAAAATTGCATGATACTGCCTGAAGGAGAAAAAATTAAATGAAGTGTGGTGCAAGTTCTTTGGCAAGTGAAGAGATGCTATTCAACTCTATCTTTGCACGAAATCCGCGGAAGTCCTTGGAAGTTGGAGATTTAGAGACAGGTAGCCTGCAGAAATTGTAGTTATTATTTGATTTGTGTAAAAAGTTTAGATCTGTGTATTTGCAAAATTCAGAGAAAGTAGATATTTTCGTATACAAATGAATTCTCATATGTGTCCTCTTCATTTTGTTCCTTTGATATTAAACATTGCTAATAAAAAAAAGTTGAAACATAAGGCTTCATATCTAGGATTTTAAGCACATGATATATCCACATCCTATTTGCCACCATTTCCATTTTATACATATTTTGACACCTCTATCCGTAATTGTTTTAAAATCGACATGGATATCATTTTAATATTCACGAATATCCATATCCGAATATCCATTTTCATACACATTATGTGGTTGAATATTTTTTTAACTATATGTAACGTAATTTTATACATTTACCATACTTTTAATTTTTATGAATTAAATATATTTAATAAATTTACATCATGTAGAAGCCATCCGATACGTATATATTTAAGCTAATATATTAAGTATTTTGCTATTATCCATATTCAATACGTATTCGATTCTCAAATACGGTAACACACATTAAGTATCTGTCCATATCTCTATTTGTATTTAAAATAGATAAAAATATGGTGAGACCTATATTTGTATTAGTATCTGGCCATTTGCATCCTTATTCACATCACATCATATTAATGCCGGTATTTTACATGATGGAAAAATAAAAGCAACTTCGATGACGTGATAGCGCAAATCTATTGCTTCATATTTTCAAGATCCTGGGATACAAACAGTAACAGAAAAGGTTCAATTAATGTGTGATAAAGAAATGGAAACGAAAAAAGGGGAAAAAAAGAGAAATCGGAAAGAAAAAATTAACAAAGAGTGATAAAAAGGCAGAAAGAGGTAAGAGGATTCAAAAAAGAGAGAAAATAATGGAGAAATATGGAAAATAAAAAAGAAAGAAAGAAAGGAAAAACTGAAAAGAGAAAGAAAGGAAAAACTGAAAAAGAAAGAACGAGGACCTGGAAAGTAAAGAAACAGAGAGATGAATGAAGGAAGTTTTTTTATATCAATTTAGAGAGGCGAATTTGGTAGCTGATAATCTATCTCATCAAAGGTTTTTTTGTAGGCTAATGTTATAATTGAGAAAGCTGGACACCGCCCTGAGCATGCTTTTTACCATTATAAATGGGAAATCTCAGACTTTATCCTTGTTCAGATTCAAATGATCACTTGAGCAGTGGAAGGTCTTTCTCTCTTTATCTGGATACTGAGGTCTAACTATATTGGTTTAATTTATCCATGTTCTGCCATAAAGATCTTATTATCTCTTTTTGGACTTTTAAGTTCAAGGGCTTCGTGGCATTGGCTACAGGGATGCTGCCTTTTCGTGTAAGGCATATATTCACTGTTTTTTTGTTTTGGAAAAGCTTGACTACATCATTGGAAGATTTAGAAGAGAATGAATGAAACTTAAATGCACGCAGAAGAGATAAGTTCATTTTTTATGTTGTGGCATGTTAGTTTTTTATTACTTCTATAATTGTTTGGATTTTTTTGTTGGAATTATGTTCAGAGGCAGGGAACTCCTAATTGGTCGTTCTGAGGAAGGATTTCTCTGGACTATGTCCTTGGCAAGATTATTATCTTTCACTCTTGATGAAGCTACATCCATTACAGAAGAGGAATTTCTACGGGGAGTTTCTACTCTATATATAAAAAAGTCTATGAAATATAACGAAATTTATAAGAAAATCCATTCTAACGATTCACACAAAGCTCAAATAATAAGATGACGTATGTGGTTCGAGTCTATACTGATAGGAAGAAGGATGTCGTGGATCAAAATCAATCATGAATCTAAGATTGGGATCTATACAGGATGGATGAATGTCGTACTTCAAAGGGGAAGAAACTTAATAAATATGTCTATTGATCGATTCCCTTCTGAAATATGCGGTAGAAGATCCTACATATAGGCATGATCACTTCCAACTCTCTCACAATAGATGTGGAAGGACGAAGAGGAAAATAATTAAACTCTTCAATGCCTTCAACATAAGATCCAATTACCCAACTAACTCGACCTTTCACTACTCCAACACATCTCCTCAAGTTGGAGAATGTAATGCTCAATTTTGACAAACTAAAAACTCACTAAACAAATACATACTGCATGTCACATACCCGATTAAGACAAGTAAGCACTAGGTTCTCTAAGAATTTCCTTACATACATCCTACAAATATAAGTGTGATCATGCACGATGTGACCCACTGATTTTGATCCAAAACTATGAAGTCATGTGGCTTTATCTTTTCATTCTAATTGGTAGGAGAACAATCTTTCCAAGCGATTAATAAGTCTAGATTTTATATATGGCTTATAGCTATTAATGCCTGCCAAATTCTATGCATAAAGCCAATAGTTGGTAGAGTACTGACTTGCTTTTGAATATTTGAAAAGTCGATGTTAAGATTTTCACGATATTTGATTAAGATATGTGATTTTGTAAAGAAGGGCGTCGAGCTATTTTTCTACACCCCATGCATGCCCGTCACCAAATTTTCACCACCAAGTTCAGGATTGATTGGTGTGGTTCCTCTACATCTAGGATGCGAGAATCTCGAAATATGAATGAGAAAGTCATTAGAGAAATATTGGCAGAGGACCCAATTCTTGACTGGAAGGAGCACCAAAGGCCTCTATACCCTCCCTCCCAATCAAGGGTTATTCAATATGGCTTTTTTTGGTTTGAATATTTAAAAAGTCAAAGTTAAACTTTGATGAATTGGGGTTGAATTCAAATAGACAGTGAGTCATATATAATTGCAGAATAAGGTTCAAATCTCTCAGTCTGTTAGGATGCCTCAGCTACATACATCACTGCACTTCCGCTTGACACCTATCATAATGAGAAAAGGGCTCGTCAAGAACAGACCTAATCTCGGATTCTCAAGACTTCTGTCGCTTTATTCTCGAGGGAGCAGAGAACCTATCATTGTCTTGGTTGTGCTACTGGAGGCTTCAGGGAAGCTATTGACTATCGAGGAGAGCACTCATCTTGCTTGGGGTGGACTTACTACTTAGATGCTTCCAGAAGTTATCCGCTCCACACTTGGCCTTGACCGCTAACTAGGTAGGGGACCATAGAGAAAGGGAAGGGCATATATGAAGGGAAACGCCACAAGCCTCGAGTTTACATAAAATAGGTCTTTCAGGATTAGCAGTACTCGATCTCTTTTAAATAACACTACATGTTGGTTGGGCTGCGTGCACCCAGTACCAAGTCATTTGTAAGATTACGGAAAAGAGCCATCTTTTCTTGACCCTCTTCACTTTTTTCCATGATTCTTGCATAAAGAACTGACAACAAATAAATTAACTAAGTTTCTCAATAAGCGTAGCAAGTCCGACGTTCTAGGTATCAAAGGACTTTTCTGATTTATTTAAAAGGTGAATCCTTCTACCATGGCTTTCTATAGAAAGATGAAGAAAGGCTATCTGTGGAAGGGAGTAGAGTTAACAGCGGGAGCAGCTTCCACAAAACGTGGACCACCAATCACAAAGGGGTGAACTTTGCATTTAGGGTCGGAAGCGTGTCCAGAAGAATTCATTCTATATGGCAGTAGGGCACAATAGAATCCTTGGATTCCAGATTGCCCGAACTTTCACCACTTCTACTGGCAGGAAATGAGGGGATTGACCTAGAGAGAAAGCCACCTTCAGGGTGAGGACGCAACAAGGCTTTTCGATTAGACAAGGTAATTAGCTAAGAAGGAGCAAGTCGTCATATTAATATATAGTATATGGATTGAGCTTTATTTCTTGAATAACTAACTACTGAGACAGGGTTGTATCGTAACGAAGGAAAGCCAGTACGGGAGTTGTTGTTTGGAGCGACGGACCAAGAATGAATAAACTGCTCTTTCTTCTGGCATATAGGTGTATATACCATTTAGAAACTATATACATATACATTGATTAGTGTGAGTAATTAAGAGAATATATAAATTAATGAAGCTTTATTTAATTATTCTATTCTAAAAAAATCTTGCATTATCTAGTTGAGTATGTTCACCTCGAAAGTTGATGCTCTGTTGTGATGCTCCCTACTCTGTACTGGGAGGAGAGCAGGTCACAACCTTCCACACGTCAAATCCTCCTTTAACCAAAGAGGGTGGGCAACTTTTCCTAGTCTTCACCAGACTCTTTTTCTTATATATGATGAAAGTAGAGCACTGATGTTTGATGGTTAGTGACTAATAAAAAGGCATATGGATCATCTGCTTGGCCTGATTGACCCTGATCCAGTAGGGACGAGCCTTCTCTAGAGGCATCTGGGTGCTAGACTATGAGTCCATCATCAGTCACAAGCGAGAGATGAAAGAGCAACTACGTTCTGGAATCTTTAAACGCTTGCATCGATCCTCCGTCTCTCGACCCTAGGACTCATTCAAGCTTGGCTTAGGTTGGAGTCATGAGCGAGAAGAGGGGTGGGGCCAAGACATCAAGTTAGGGAAGGTAGGTCAGATATAACTCATCTCTAATAGAATAATGAATGTGGAATCCGCTAAAACTAGGCACATATATCTAATTGAAAAAGTGGATTTATCTTCTTATCCACCAGAGAGAGCCTGGATCATTTTCGAGCGAGGAAGCTAATGTCACAGACTAGGACTAGCACTTCCTATTTTTCGATGATCTCGAGTGTAGTTGACTTATATCTAAAGCTTGTCGAGAGTGTAGTTTAGGGCGTCAAGATCTTTCGTTGAGTTATTGAGACTTCAAGACTTCAAGAGATGTCTTCCTCATATGTGACCCCTATTTTTGAAGTTCATATTCAATGAGTTGATGATGAATCTCCATTTCATCACCATTATTCTTTCATTTTGTCCTTTAAATCCTAGCTAAATGCATATAGATATCATTACTTTGTACAGATTAACATTCATTATTTATTGTATAATTATTGTATAAATTACATTGTTTAAATCCAGAATAAAAGAATAAAGTAAATAAAAGAATACGAATAAAATTCCAAATTTTATGACCCTAAACTTCGAGACCAAGTCAAGAATTGATTTGGTCGATAAGGAATAAAGTAGGAAAGGACAAGGGTCAAAAAGACAATAAAAATCGCACTCTTTTAATCATCAATAATTCATTTTGGAACTCATTTTATTCTCTATTATTTATTCATCAAATCAATAAACTTTATATATGAAATTTATAGATAAAAATATATAAAAAATTATAAAATTGAGTTTACACAAAATAATGCACAGTGTACATTTTATACTCAGAATAAAAATCCAAAACCCAAACTTCCCAGACCCATATCTCATCAATAAAAACTCAAAATGTTACCTTTAATTGTATATAACTTTTAATAAGATATTTAATGAAGGTGGTTTCACTTAATTTGAAGTTAAGATGTGAAAGTTAGGTTTTGGACCCCTATTATATAGTATACCTGAATAAAATATTCATTTTATTTATTCTATATTATTTTTAAAATTTTATATTTGTTAATTTTGTAAATATTATTTATTTTATATGTGCATAGCTAGAATAAAATAAACCATAAAGAAAACACAAAAATAATAGTCTATGTAAATACACAAATGAAATACCTATATAATATATACCCCTATTTATTTAAGTATACAAATTACATTAGAAAAAATATAATAAAAATATATTTGTGTGCCTAACAATAAGTTATAAATATACAAAATCTAAAAATAAAAAAATTCAAAAATACAAAAAAATTAAAATGTGCAAAACATAGGTTAATACACTTATAAATACACTTGTAAAAAGTAACTTATAATAAATTAATTCATAAAATAAATAAAAATCACATTAAAATACTACATAAAATAGTAAAATTTTTTTACTTTATAACTAAAAATTAATAAAATCATTTAATTTTTTAATTAATTATTTACACATAAAACAAGCTCTTTTGTCCTGTAGTGTCCGATGTGGACCAATAAAGAGGCGAGGATTGTTGACCTCGAATTTTCCAGGCCGCCATGCGCCTCCATTCTCCTCAAGTCCTTCATAGATCTTGTTCACATCACGATCGCCATCCTTGCATGTTCCTTAGATTCATCTGATCTGCATTGAGCCACGAATAAAACTCGATTAGAAATCGACCGAAACTCTGTCTATAAATAAAACTCAAGTTCCTTCCATTCCTCCTCGACCCCTCTCCGAGCTATGTAGTGTGTCCAGCCATTAGGTCTCCAGCCATTTCACCAGTGATAGAGGTCCTTTCCCCGAGGCCAGGAGCATCGCAGGAGGAGGAGAGCGACTCCACAGCGGCGCTCCGGCAACGTCCTGCTCCTAGGTCCACCATCATGTTAGAGTTGCGCATTTTATTTTCCATAGATAGATTTCCTTTCCATCATTTCATTTTCACATTTAATTCTATCTTTAGATCATAGGAGTAGTTGTAATTCCATTAGTATGTTCGTCAGAGCCACTAGGGCTCCGGCCATTTTACCGTGATTCAACTCGTCCAGACCTCGCTTGACCGCCTCATTCTCTTTTCCTAACACTGCTCCATCGATTCGTTTCATTTCCCCCTTGAATCGAATTGTGATTCAAGGAGATCAAAGCTCCTTCCTTCACCCTCATCGAAGATGCACCAAACTCACCATTCACGAGGTCTCAGACATCCTTCTCTGGGTCAAGAGGAATCGCTTGAGACACTGAATCTTTCGTGCAGGTCCAGCCTCCCATAGAACCACCCAGAGCCTCGATTCGAGGCATTTTGCACCTCTCAGGTCGTATGAAGCTCTCACTGCTTGCCAGGTATCCACCGATGAGATCTGGACCTTCTGGAGGCTCATGCAGATGTAGAAGGATCCGAGGGACCTACATAGCCTTCTGGAATGAAGATTGGTGCACGGATTCACGTGGAATCGTAGATCGAAGCTCAACCACTCGGTTGTTCTTCGTGTTCTTGCTGATATTCCAGATGCCATTGGATCATAAGCCCTCTCCAGTTCTAATCTCAACACTTGGATCAAGACGAAGCGGCGTGCCACCTCAGCCTTTTGATGCGCTTTAGTGAAGATCTCCAATTGTCGGATGGCACACAATAAGGGGTAATTGCACTTAGCCCCTTCTCCTTTTTCTTATTTCATTTACTATTTTAATATTTGTCTAGAGTGCAAATAAATGTTACAAATTGCATATAGACCCTATGATTTAATGTATTTACCCATGTCTATATTCCAACGCAACTCACATGGCTTGCCATCTGAGTTGGGTAATTTGTAGGCATACCACCTCATTTTTGTATATTCATTTTTAATACAAAAAATTTTATATATCTTGTGTTATATTTTTGGAAAAATAGTATATGGGATCGAGAACTTTTGTATATTTGCATAAAGGCCTTCCAGGGCATTTTTAATTTAAGAAATTTGTGGAAAAAATACATGTATGCCCTTGGATTTTGCAAAAGGGTTCAGAAATGAATGCATACTTTATTTTAAGAGCAAATAGGTCCCTGTCAGCATATTAAATGTCATACTTGTTTATTTTTGTTAAAAATTCTTATTGTTTGTATTAAATTTTGGAAAAATATACATAAACGCATGGGATGACATACTTTCATGCTCTGATTTTTAATTTGCATTTTAGGCATTTATGAATTTATTTAAATTCAAACAGTGTGCATTAATTCCTTGATTAGTTATAAAAAGCCAAAAAATATTAAAATGCCTCTAAAAATTACAAAATAATATATGTTGTTTATTATTAACTATAGGAATTGTAGACCAAAATTCCCTAAAAAAGAAACAGAAATGATAAAAAAAATTTAAAAGCTCCAAAATCCAACAAAAACATATAAAATTTTCAAAATTCCAAAAATATTTATTTTTGTCTCTAAATTTTCTTTATATTACTAACCATCTATCAAATTGATTTGGAGAATTTTGGACTTCATTTGCTATTTTTTATCATCAAATCCTTTCGACCTATTTATTTAATCCCTATTTTGGTATGTTTTTAATTTTGAAAATACCTAAAAATATGCAAAAAATCCAAAAAAAATCACAAAAACATAAGAAAATATAAAAATTTTAAAAAATATATTCCCTGTATTTTTGGACTATTTATAGATATATAATATATAAATGGGTGTATACATATATACTGCCTATATACTTATATTATGTACTAATATATTCTATATAAATATAATTTTATTTTATTTTCAAAAATAAACAAGAAATTACAAATTCACAAAATAAAAAAATTATGTGTGTGTGAGTGTGTGTGTGTATAGACATATACCTTATGTGTATACCCCTACCTATATGTATATATATGTATATTAATATAATCTATATTATTATTAAATTACCTATATTTATTGTAAATTATTATTAAAAGAAAATAAAATTTAAAAAAAAAGAACAAAAACCCACATAAAAAGACTTAATGACAAGTATATACATAATACACATTGATTAGCAATAATCATAGGCTACCTAGCTTGCTCTCGGTGGTTCGATCTCTACATACTTACGTATTATACATTGTTGTTTGTAGAGTATAATAAATTGTGTCTCACATTTGTGGTTGTTCATTGCTTATTGTTATATTGTGGGTACTTGTTGATTGACCAATGGGATTTCTTGTTGGGTTGCCTCAGCGACAACTTATCTTCGCACTCCATGAGGATACATTTTAGACCTGCTTGAAAAACCCTAGTCATCAGTCAGTACCCCCTGAGACCATTCTCAAATGAAGCAGATGGCTCTTAAAGGTCTTTCCCGTCTTTGTCATTTTATATATAGTTTCATAGAATAGAACTCTTGAATGGAAAGGAGATGTAGCCGGTTTGATCTGTCCCATTACCCTATTTCTACTAGATCGAGAATGACCAGACTATTATCTGGACTGCATAATTATCTACCCTCACTCCTCGAAGCAGATCTTTCTTCTTCCCCTCAACTCTAACTATAGCACTGCCCCTAGTTGTCTCCTGACTTTTCAGTGGGCCATCCCCCTTCGCATGAGAAAGAGGCCAACATCTGTTATTTGACTGAGGATGTAGATCAGAAGACACGGAAAGTAAATCTCTATACCTAAAGAAGAGGATGTGGATGACAATCCCAACAATAATTTATTGAATCAGAACACATCGAAATTGTACTAGTTGTACTTAATAATAGAAGAATTTGGTAGAAATATGTAGAATTACCCTATACTAGCTACATCTTCTTTCTATGTTTAGAGGGAGCAACAAGGGGAGTGGTAGGAAGGGGTCCCACTCTCCGTTTGTATGATTATAAAAACGAAGGAAGGGTGGGAATCAAGTGCCACAAGCCCTCTATCCCACACATCAGTACAGAAGCGATATGTGCCCCACTGGTTCCACCGAATGCTCCGGTCTCTCAACAAAGATAGTTTGAGTATGTAGTCTTGCTTTGTGCTTGAGAGGCAGGTTGTGTTATGGGTCGAACTTGTCCTGGCGTGTTGTGCTTATGAATCAAAGAGCTTGCTTGCAGCCTACCTTTCCTCTGCCTTCTCGGCAAGCAAGCATGAAATCATGGAGGAAGGATTCTCTTTGCTCTTTCCGGAGGGTTGGGGAAGGACTCTCTAAAACCTCATGCCCGACGGAATTGAAGTGGTTTTCAAACACTTGATTCAGAGAGTTCATGCCCGACTTCTTTATGTGCATGAGTCCTAGTTAGCCTATTTCGAAAAAAAGCCTAGAGACTATCTAATCAGCTTATGAATTCACACATCAGAGCAAGAATTCATACCTTGTTTGTCTAACCTGAGTTCCTGATGCTCCACTTCTTTATTTATTTTAGCTGGGCTGAATCATTACTAGTTATTTTAGGAGCCCTAAGCATGAAGAATTCAAACTAATAAATAAAATAATACTCCATGGGTTTATAGGTCGATCCTCTTACTTCTCTTTGCATCTCAAAAGACACAAATGATATGTTATTAGCTTATTCTTAGCATTTAAGATAATAGTTAGACAAAGGAGACTCTGCTTCTATATTTGAAGGTTAAGAAAAACTAGACTATAGAGCCGAATCAATCTACTCAGATACCAGTATTTGTAGAAGACCCTTTCTCCTTTTGAAATGTGGCAAACAAGACCTAGTTTACTCGCTCGTGCATCCATGGCTGATTGGTTAAAGCACCCACTCCCAACAAGAGGAGGCCGCTGGCCCACTCGAGTTAGAACAATGAGAAAAGAGGCACCTGTGTCGAGAAAAAGGTATACGCAACCTCCGATCTAAGCGAATATATAATAGCACTCCTTTGCCATGTAAAGAAAGTGAAGTACTAGTAGGACCCCCTTTCTTTTGTTGAATTCTGCTTCGAATGAAAGTCCGGTCAAAGAAGAGTCAATTTCGGTTAGCTATAGAAAGAAGGATAACTTGACACTTGCTTGACTATGTTGTTTAGGATATGTAGACCTGTAAACAAGTTAGAGGCTGAGGAAGGGGAAGAGAATGATCAATAAAGTAAATAAGGGTAAACCAATGTGTACTTGCTAATTAGGCTAGGTGACTAATGGTTCTTACGATGGGATGGATGTGACTTCTATAGGTGATGGAGAAAACTTTAAGCACATCAGGGAAGCGTGAAGATTGCATCATATGCGATCGGGAACGACTAGTCGCACTAGTTGCTCGAGACAACAGAATTTAAAATTTTCAAATGATGAGACCACATGATTTGAGAACACTTGTCAAATCATTTTATCAAGATCACAAATGAGAATTACGGCTACCTCTTGAAGTGTGCTTGTGATCGTATCTCTAAACGAAGAGACCTCATGTCTCAAGTCCGATCCGATGTAGATTGCACTTACGGACATGAGGATGAATCGTGTGCTTCCCACAATCCATGTTGATGATCCGAGCAACAAATCTCCTAATTTCATCTCATGAAATCCGATATCTTCTCCACAAGCAATAGACACCGAAGAAGACGGAGATCCACAAGCGGTCGAGGAGGCGACACAACGGCGTAGCAACGATGGTGACTTTTTCTCCAACATAATGTGGACAGTCACAAGTGAGAGAGAAAAAGAGAGAGATGACGTGTTTAGAGAGAGTTCCTCAAGGGAATGTGTGTAAGCACAAATGTTTAGGCCAACCCCTCCTTTTATACTAATTGGATGTCCATGGATCTCAATCCATGTGCACACAAATCCAATGTTTGACATTGATTTGTGCTTTCAATCAATAGTCATGATTTTGTTGCGTTTTAATTACCAACAACAAATTTGATGGCTTTCAAATAAATTAAATATATTGAAATCAATCAACATATTTCAATTTATATCAAATCAACAAAGATGGAATTGATTGGAATGAGTGGAGCCTCATTCCATATATGGGGTGGACGACCACCAAGTTGAGAGCACTCAATATGGTCGCCCCCCTTGTATGGAAGGAGACTCCCTTCATTCCAGTTTTGTTGAGATCTTATTCTCCAACAAAAAAATAACATATGCAATAACCACTATTACATATTTATTCACCAAAATAATTCTAAATTTATTTTTTGATAATTCATCATGCCATTGAAAGAATGTGAATCGTATTCACACATCCAAAACAAAATGCAATTGCATTTACAACTAATTGTTCAATGTAAATCCAATTCACATAAATTATTAATTTTAAATACAAATTACAATTGTCTCTCTATAATATATTATAAATCATATATAGGATATCCATGAATAGAACAGATAGTGTTATCCACATTATTCATATCCTTGATAATTAAATCACATTTAATCATCTTGGATGTCCATTCTCATTTGCATAAATAATATGAATCAAATTCCTATTATTCATAATAATTGAATCACATTTAATTATTCATTTCGCTCAATGCTCAGATGCATTATCAATAACAGAATTATTCCTGCACTCTTTCAAGAATAATGCACTTTCTCCGCGGATACTTGGAGATAAGGATAGGGCGATTATACGTTCCACATATAGTGACTTGGATATTGAGATCATATCTCAAATCCAGATCTTGGAAACCTCTCGAAGAAGTTAATTTAAATCAAAACCGTAAATCTAATCTTCTCATTGAATCTGAATCATATTCAGATCAATGTCCAACATTTAGACTAAGATCAGATTACTTCGCTATTGAGAGAAGTCACTAAAATCCAAACCTGTTTCATCACCCCCTCGAAATGGAAGCATCATGGTTATATAATCGTGTGTGATCACATCACCGTCGAGTATTCCTAATACATGTCCATCATGCATATTGGAAGACCTAGAATAAACCCGAAGTTTTAGATCTCATTTAGACTATCTTCTTTAAGGTTTTATCATTAATTTCTTATTTGATCATTAGGAGTTGGTATCAATCATATACTTTCCAAAAAGCATATATCCATACCCCCGGTATTTATCATATACTTTCCAAAAGCATATATCAAACCTACACATTCAATCAAGCTTTCAAAGCGAGACGACCGTGCACGAATTTGATCGTAAAATCTCATGAGTGAGCTCATGTCTTCGAATTCAGTAATGAACCTGCATGATCCCTTTGAGAGATCATATCACTCATATGCCCTTCTATGCACACAAGATCGCTAGTGTATATACCTTGATAAGATCATCAACCTATCGGTCTGCCAAATGTACATACTCAGACATATGGTAATACATCTGTCTCCGGTCAGAGGATGCACGCCTATATCGTGACAGTATATGACATAGTCTTGATTATCTTGATCTCGTTAAGTCAACTTTTTGACCTAATTTATCTAACACCTTCGAATCTCTATTCCTATGAAGAGGACCTGCATCAAGAGGTCAGTTAGGTATCAACCTTTAGAGAAGAATTGCCATCTTTCTCTTAGGTTGGAGATCCTCTCTTAATAATCACTTGATAGTGCTTGATGAGTTGTCAATCTAACTCTTTAGATATTATCCAAACACTAACTTCTATGATTCAACATTTGAATCAACAGTTGTATGATTATTATGATGGTCATGATATATAACACTAATTGTACTAAGGGACCTATTTTGTAAATTAATTATTCTTCATTTCAGATCAGGAATGATTTGCAATAAAGTTTATTACATAATGGCTCTCCGTAGGCTTGCATGTCCAACAATCTCACACTAGCCCAAAGAAACATTAACGGGCTAATATTTTAAATCCACACTCATGTGCTAATCATAAGCTATTTAGAAAAATAGCTTGGTAAACTTTCTAGCCACTTTGTTCTCGAGAGACTACGCCAAGTCCTTTTACGATACTTGCGTATCTTCTAGTAACAATGCTCACATCTAATGTGAATGTTGCATCTTATGCAACTCATCCTTAATATTTTTAAAGTAGTTATAGTGTCTTTGACACCACAACTCAATAACCATTATAACTAGTGTGTAATCTCTATTATCTTTATCAGAATACCCTTATTCCTGGAGATCTCTGTCTCCTTCGAATAATACCCAATCTTAAGTCTTATAAGGTGTCTATTGTTAAGACCATTAAATCAAATTCTATAAAGTCTTAAGTTCTTGAAGATAAGACTTTGAGATCACTAGCTTAAAAGTCTTGCAATATTTGAAGGTGTTTTTATTATTGTAATTAAGTGTTTTATGTCCATAGTAGAATTAGTAACAACTTACTACTCCTACTGCATGGCAGACATATGGCTTTTGTACACATCTAGCACACACCAGGCTTCTAGTAATCGATGCACAAGGGCTAGCAGCTTTAGCATTATCAACACTTGATATGCTAGCCCTTCAGATTGGTCATTACCGGAACTTAAGGGAAGGAAGCCTTCCTTGGGGTTTTTCCAAAAAAAAAGAACATGTCCAAGGTGTACTACAAATGTGACGGTCCCAATACCCTTTTCTCATTGCTTCTAAACATCTTCAAAACTAAGATCTAAGAGGTATCCTTCAGATCTTTCATCTTGAGGTATGGAACAACCCGATTGTAAAACATTTATGCTCATCCTTGTATCATTCCAAATGATCAGGATACTATCTTTATTTAGCATGATGAACACAATGCATCAAAACTTTGTATGAAATCATAACCTTTATAATTTCATTAAACCTGATGTTCCAACTACTAAAAGCTTTTTTGAGTCCATCGATGGAGTTCTCTAGCTTTCATACATTGCTTTCCTCAACTAGGAAGCCCTGAGGCTACTTCATATGAATATCCTTGGTGAGGAATTCATAGAGGAATGCAATCTTGACTTCCATCTTGTAGATGTCATGGTCAATTTGTGTAGCTATAGTTAGCAATATTCTGATGTTTAAGCATGGTCGAAAAGTAAGTCTCATCGCAAGCAATCTCTCTGTTTGTATCTTTTGAAGGTCTCTACCTTCTCATCAGGTTTCCTCTCTCTTGAAGAACCATTTACACTAAATGGGTCTTACCCTTACAGGTGGATCTTCGAGGGTCCATAAACAACACTTGTATATGAAGTCTACTTTAGACTTTATTGCTAGCATCCATCTTTCCATGTTATGATCCTCAGAAGCTTCATCATATGAAGTAAGATCATTGTCAGATTTATCTGAAACATGGAATCCATACCCTTTAGGTGGTCTTACCATCCTCACACTAATTTGAAGAGGTACGAGTATTTCATCTTTACTTGTCCTTTTAATTTTTGATTTCAGGAGCCTCATTATCTTCTCAAGCTTCAATGAGTTCCTTTACTTCATTTTCATATTGATTCTCAAGAAAGTTATCCCCTAAGAATCATATCCTTAGAGATGAAATCTTTTAAGAAACTCAAGGTCATAAATCAGGTATCAAATACCATCCTTTATATTCCTAATGAAGTAGCACTCTCTGGTGATAGATTCCAGCTTACTTGCATCCATGATATGGTCAAGGATCAAGCAACCCTAAATCCTCAAGTGCCAAACACTAAACTAGGTTCCAAATCATAGCTTCTGAGGAGAGTCTGCACTACATATATACCTGGAAACTAAGTGGTAATTATGCTAGGTTCATCATTTATTAAGCCATGTCACACAATATCCAATCACGTCTTCCTACAACTATATTGAGTTTAGGTATATTAGGAGGAGTGAGATAGGAATGACATTCCTCTCTCCGTAAGGTATTCTTTGAATTCATCTAATAGGTACTTGCTACCTTGGTTAGATTAAATTCATTTCATCTTCCTTCAAACTTTGGTTCTAAACCAAAAAATTGTGTAATCTTTGAACATGGCAAAGGTTTCTAAGGTGAAGAGAAGAAATCTTATATCACAAATAATCATCAATAGATATCACATATCATTAATGTTTATTATTATACAGGTGATACACATACATCAACTATGAGATCTTGAATTCCTACACATCTTACACCATTCCCAGAGAAGGGTATATCATCTTACTTTGAATCTATATTCATAAGTATGTAAGTTTTGAACCATCAGATAATCTAAAGTTCAATATCTTACTAGTTCATTGATCTTATCAATTGACATATGTCCAAGGCTTGATGCCGGATCATTGTCAAATGATCTTCATCCTCCCGTTGATCTTTTAAGGTTCAATTTTTCAATATTAAAAATGTTAATGAACCATTCATTAATTTCTTGATTTAGTAAAATCCTCTAGATATTAGATTATTATCTAAAATACATCCATCAAAACTCTTTATGATAGGGTTATTCTAGAATGCATGTTTGTTTCCAACATTTAGAAATAAACAATGAATGTATTCTAATATCTAGGTCATGGAGACATTCTCTAAGACTAAGGGCTCTCCCACTGAAAATATGTAGTCTATCTATCTAATGGAGATTGTTGCAAGAACTACATCAACATCCATGTAGATGACTATAAACCTTAAGATCAAATTTTCTTGTCTTTTAAAACATATGCAACCAATTGCAAATATCATTAGAAGAAAGAGTTGTAATTAATAGACTTTGATCTTATCTAATAAGAAAGTCAATTTCAACGATTATATGTAGATGTAGAATATGGCGATGCACAATTTGAGCCCTTCTCTAAGGATCCTACATAGTCTAGATAGTCATACCATCAATACATCAACTTGTTGCAGTATTGGCATTCATCCAAATATTTGGATGTCATATGTGTGGAAGCTACAGAAGTACAATCAACTTTGACTTTCCTTCTCACTTGGGTCAAGTACATGCTTCCACTGTACTTCCTTCATCTATAAACAACCAATGCTTAATACAAAGGATCTCTTATGTTGAGCTCAAAAGATTTTAATATAAGAGCATTTTAGCATTTATATATGCTTCATTCAATTCATATAATATGAATATTATGAAGTTTCATGAAAGACTAGAGTATAGATAGTAGAATGATGACATTCATCATATCTACATCCATCTTAACTCTTAAAGACTTTGGTTTAGACATGTACTCAAACATTTTGAGTATATCTTCTTTGATCAAGCCACCATTCTGCATAATGTGGTGAACTGTGTCATTCATGATTAAATGTTGAGAGCACATATGTCTGCCAAAACATCTTCTTAGGTTTTATAAGGATTTTCGATGATTACGATCATCATCGATAAGATACTCCAAAGAACATTCAATGATAGATCAAGACTATAAGAGATATACAAATCCAAGGTTGTTGTCCTATTGTATATTTAATTGTTAATCCTCATAATTTTGAGGAAACTTGCACATTGCAACCACATACATTATGTGTACAATTGCAAGTACAATATCATGATCATGGATCCAATCCATCATATTTTACTGGTTATTACTGAGTAAAGTTTTGAGTAGGATTAATGTAGGTTATCTGAAATAAGAAATATTTGCATAAACACATATTTTATTTTGATAAGTATTTTATATCAAATTTATCTTTCCTTGTTAACTATGAAAGTTCATTCCCTTTTTCACTTTCAAAGAAAGGGACATACTTACTATTATATCTCAAGCAAGATATGGGATTCCCTTTTTACCTTTGTTACATACCAATAATATGAGAAGCTGCAACTCAGATAAAAATAAGCAAGAACTCGTTCTGCCTTGCAAGTACAACTTGCATTTCCCAATTTGGTCTTTAAAACCCGGGTCCACAACCCCTAAGGCGATGTTGACCTGTTGTTAATTAAACCAACCATCAACATGATTAGAACTCATTATGTGCAATCCAATATCGCCCCAATAATACGAGGAATCAATATTGGGGTCACTACGCATACGACCTTACTCTTCCGTGAAGGAAAGAGCCCGATCCATGTGTGCTTGTATGCAAGAGTTGTCACTTCAGACGGACATCTCCTACATACAATCCATGGTGACGGAACCCTTCGTCTTGGTGCTAGACCATAGATTTCATTTATATGATCCTACATATTCCATTCAAATTTTTATTAATTATTGTGAATCATATTCACATAAGCAATTCTTACAAGGAATAACATCTCTATTCATAATAGAGTGTTTATTTTAATTGTATCTAAGTTATTTAATCATATTAAATCAATTATCATTCCAACGAATCAACCAACAAACAATTAGGATTTGCTTGATATTATTATATGATATAAACTACCACAAGTACGTATTATTTTGTATTTTAATAATTAGAGTACAACTTGACTTACTCATATTATTATTTCCTCAAAAAATGGATCCGGACGTACGCTCGAGTTATGCTGGGAGGGAGCATTTCCTTGACTTCCAAGGTGCTAATTAGTAAACCAAGCCAACATACTTGGACTGGACACCTTCACCATTCCGATTGATAACAATACAAAATAATGCCAATGTACTTATGGTTTTATCGATCAACTTTGATGACTGGCTTTATACTATATATATAGTAATCACTTAGATATTTAGGCATCGTTAAAATAATTTTAAGGATCCTAAATTTCTAGTCATATCAAGCAAACATGTTGTTAATTTTGCATGTAAAAATTGTCCTACAACTATTGTAGGATAAACTAGGGTTTTCATGAAACATACATTCAATGGCTGATGAATCTCCATTTTATTACCTTTATTCTTTCATTTTGGCCTTTAAACCCTAGATAAATGCATGTAAATAGCATTATTTTGAATAAGTTAACATCCATTATTTATTATGTAAATATTGTACAAAGTACCATGTTTAAAGCCAAAATAAAGAATAAAGAAAAGAAAAAGAAATAAAATACCAAAGGTATTTTTATAACTCTAAACCTCGAGACCTAGGCATCATGATGACTGGGTCGACAAGGAATAAAGTAGGGGGGGATAAGAGCTAAATAAACAATAAAACCCCTAATTTTTATCCTTCAATAATTAATTTTTAGGATACATTTTATTCTTTATTATTGATACATCAAATCAATAAATTTGTACATGAAAGTTATAGATAAAAGTACATAGAAAAAAATTTATTTCATATAAAAATAATGCATATTGTGTATAAAAATCCAAAATCCAAACTTCCCAGACCCGTATCTTATCCATATGAACCCAAAATGCACCAAAATCACCTTTAATTCATATAACTTTTAATAAGCTATTTAAATAAGGCATTTCACTTAATTTGAAGTTAAGAAACAAAAGTTAGATTTTGGACCCCTATTGTACAATACACCTGAATAAAATATTCATTTTATGCATTCTTTAATTTTTTCACTATTTTACATTTATATAATTATGTAAGTATTATTTATAGTATATGTATATAGTTAAAATAAAATAAAATCACCAAGAAACACTAGAATAAATAAGTCCACTTCTATACATAGATGATTACACTGTAAATATACCTTTATAATAAATACTTATATTTAATTAAGTGTACAAATAAACTCAAAAAAATAAAAATATATTTATTTATATTTAATTAAGTTATATATATAAATTATGTATATGAAATAATAAAATTTAAAATACAAAATAAAAATAAATACATATTATATTGGTAAATATACCCATGTTTATACTTGTAAAAATAAAAATATAATAAATTAATCCATAAAAATAAATAAAATCAGATTAAAATACTACATAAAATAATAAATAATTTTTATTTTATAACTTTTATTTAATTAATTCATTTTTTATTTTTAATTATTTACAATTTTATTATTATGTTTTATACTGTAGTCAGCTGTCGTGGCCCAATAGGGGCTGAGTCTTCGTTGTCTACTGTCAACTGCCCATCCTCTACGCCTGGCCCTGTCAAAACTGAAGCACCCCCTTCCTTCTTAATATTTTCCACCATGATACAAGGCTCGAGGAGGATCGATCCCTTCATGAGTTCTCTTCACTATTCATCCCTGATCCTTGTCGACACCTCTCCTTGGACTGAGCATCATCGATAGACCCGTGAAATCTAGGAGGAGACCCTCCCGTTCTTCGCCTGTACATAACACAACCCTTTTCCTTTTTGAGTTTTTGGTTCCCTTTACTCTGTCTTAGCCCTCAAGTTGTTCCCCAAGGATCGAGGCTCATGATAGGAGCTCTCTCCTGCTGATTTGTATCGAGGAGGGCAGCGTAGGAGTGGTTCCCACCTATCTGATTCTCTTCGGCGTTGAGGTTCCACCTTCTTGGATCCAACCAAGTCGAGGCCAGTTCTCTTTGTTCCTTAGGTAGATTTAGATTACAGATTTAGTTTTTAGCTTTAATTTTATGCTTTAGCATGTTGTTTTAGCGTAATTTTTAGTATTTCAGTACGCCGAAGCTCTTGAGCTCTGGCCATCGTGCCTCGTGTACCCATCATGTTCCAACCAATGTAGCCACCCCATTTCATCTCCCCATCGATTCTCCATCATCCACACTTCGCAAGCCACCAAGATCAACCTTAGATCTGGCGATCTAAGACTAAAATCCACCACCTCTGCCAGACTTAGCAATATCTTCCATCTTCTCCCTCGACCTCCATCAATAACAATCAGGACCACCCATTGCATCGCCATTCTTTCTATATTCCTTGTAGGTCTTGAAGTTCCCTTCTGCAGGCTGATTTGACTCAAGAATAGACTCCCAAGTCTTCGTCGGAGGAACTCAAGCTCCATGGGCCGATAAGTGGCCCCCGTACCTATTCGAAGCATTTGGGAGCCACATGACGTCATCATGAACATGAGGGACATCTTGACTGAGCTCCAGGTGGCCGGAGACGCACGCTACACCGGACTCAAACTCACCACGGACGAGTTTTTCCCTTGTTCTTCCACCACCTCCCTTAGCCTCTAGATTAAGAGCCGACTCCCAAGAGTGCAGCTACCATCGGATATGCAGAGCTTCATTTGTTGGATCCCATCTTGGGATCTAACCTCAGCCGCAACCGTCGAAGCATCATCAACGCATCTGGAGGCGAAGTGTATTAAGTGATTGAAGCTACACCGTCCGATCTAGCACTTCAATGGGTAAATTGCATATCATTCCCTCTAATTTTATTGCATTTTTATTTAGTCCTGTAACATTTTATTCCCCTTTATATTTTGTGTAATATTTGCAAAGGGCCCCTGAACTTATTGCATATTATATTTGAGTCCTTGCCAGTTCAACTCACATGGCCCCCATGTGAGCTGGGCATTTTGCATAGAATCCCTTGTGCTTTCTTTGTATTTATATTTCAATATTTAAAACTCAAATATTAGTTGTAAACTTTTGGATATTTTCCATTTGTACCCCGCTCTTTATTTTGATTGCAAATATACCTCTGCTAGATCAATTAATTTTTGTGTTCGTTTTTCATCTTTTAAAAATATCATCCGTGTTCCAAAAATTCTAAAAAAATAGATCAATGTGCATGTTTGCTTGATCTTTCACTTCATAATTTTAGTTTTGCATTTGAGATATTTTTCGAATTTATTAAAAGTCAAAAAGTGCACGGATATTCCCTGCTTACCTTAAAAAATAAAAACAAATTATAAAATTGTATTTAAAAGTTATAAAAAATAGTGTTTATTTATTATTGTATTTTGTACCTCCAGGCAAAATATCCTTAAAAATAGAAAAAAGAAATCAATAAAAATTAATAAGCTCTAAAATCTTGATAAAAATTATAAAAATTCTTCAAAAAATAAACAATATTTATTTATGCCTCCGAGGTTTCTTTAATATATATATATATATATATATAATCTTTTAAAAATAGTTTTAGAAAATTTTAAGGCTTTTAACTATTTTTAAATTCCAAAACAATACAACCTATTTAATTAGTCATTATTTTTTTTACTATTTCTGATTTTAAAAATATCTAAAAATTAGCAAATATTCTTGAAAAATACAAAACACTAGAAAAATATAAAAAACACAAAATATTTTACTCTATAAATTTTTGTTAATTTTAGTTAATTATATTACCCCATATTGTATATATAGTTATATATAAACTTTTATTTTAAATTAAAAAGAAAAAGAAACTAAAAACTCAAAAATCATAAAAAGAAAATAAAAATAACAAAATTAAAATTTAAATAAAATAAAAAGAGAAAATAAAAAAACTAAAAAAAACTCACAAAAACATTAATTGGTTAGTAGATTTATTGAGCAGTAATTGTACATTTATATCTATGTTATTTATTGATCATTTATTTATAAATAATATACCCTCTACACTGACTTGTCTCCATGCGTTCGATACTCTACATACTTGCACCTATACATACTTTTTGTTGAGATAAATAAAATAAATTTTAATTCCACACACTTTTCGTTTCTTTAATCATTAATTGTGGGTTAATTGTTGAATTACCCTGGCTTTTGTGAGAGGTCGCCCCAATGATGGTGTTCTTGCCTTGTGACTACATCTGACCCTTGCAAAAGTCGAGTTTTCAATGGCCAATGATGATTAATCAATTATTTTCATAATGATTAGGAATCAAATTAATTAAGCCAAATTCATAATTTTCATGATTTCCATTGAATGATAAACACATTAAGCAAAGAGATTTGATGATCCAATCATCATCCGACCCATCTCCACTAAATATTGAATATCTAAGACAAACAGAGTCGAAATCGCGCGAAATAAATTCGAACAGTTTCCTGGATTGATTGTCTACTTTATACATTTTTATTTCATGTTTCATGATGGGAAAACAATAATCAAAAATCATTTTCTTACAGATCCGTGATTACATGCAAAACCAATATCGCAATGGCAACTTTTCGAAATTCATTCATGCAATTTTGGTACCAATAAAAGGCTACTATTTTGGGACATATTCGAATTTCTAAATATATTTTAATAACTAAAAAAATATGCCCAAATAGTGCATAAATAGTAGCTTTTCTTTTAACAAGAAACCAATACGAACTTGCATCCAATGCAAAACAACAAGTCATCGTGCACCTGATTTAGATAACCTTGATCACATAGGATTTTGGATCATATCCAAGAGCTAAACCAAGGATTTGATGCCATTGTAGGTGATGGAAAAAAACTTTAAGCACACCACAAAAGCATGAAGATCACATCATATACGATCGGGAGCGACTAGTCACGCTAGTTGCTCGAGGCAGCGGAATTTAAAATTTTCAAATGATGAAACCACATGATTTGCAAAACTTATCAAATAATTTCATCATGATCACAATCGAGAATTAGGGTTTCCTCTTGAAGCATTCTTGTTATCGTGTCTCTAAACGAAGAGACCTCTTGTCTCATGTCCGATCCGACGTAGATCACACTTGCGGGCGCGAGGATGAATTGTATGCTTCATGCAATCTCTGTTGATGTTTTGTCTCCTGATTTCATCTCACTAAATCCAACATCTTATCCACGATTGAGAGGCACTGAAGAAGATAAAGAACCATAAGCGGTCGAGGCAGATGTACAACGATGTAGTGATGACAACGACTTTTTCTCCAACATAATGTGGAGGGCCGCAAGTGAGAGAGAAAGAGAAAGGACACATATATAGAGAGAGTTCCTCAAGGGAATGTGTGTTAGAAAAAAAAGGCTAGGGCTACCACTCCTTTCATACTAATTGGATATCAGTGACTCTCAGTCCACGTGCAGACAAATCCAATAGTTGATATTGATTTGTGCTTTCAATCAATGGTCATGATTTTTTTGTGTTTTAATTATGAACAATAAAGTTGTTGGCTTTAAAATAAATTAAATATATTTAAATCAATCAAAATATTTTAATTTACATTAAATCAACAAAGATGGAATTTTTGGAATGAGTGGAGCCTCATTCCATATATGGGGTGGATAGCCACTAAGTTGAGAGCACTATATATGGTCATCCCCTCTTGTATGGAAGGAGACTCTCTTCATTCCAATTTTGTTGGGATCTTATTCTCCAACAAAAAATCCTCATATGCAATAACCATTATTACATATTTATTCACCAAAATAATTCTAAATTATTTTGTGACAATTTCAATCATGCCATTGAAAGAATATGAATCACATTCACACATCCAAAATAAAATATAATTGCATTTATAATTAATTATTCAATGTAAATCCTATTCACATCAATTATTAATTTGAAAATACAAAATATAATTATCTCTCTGTAATATATTATAAACCACATTTATATTATCCATGAATAATATGGAAAGTGTTATCCACATTATTCATATCCTTGACAATTATATCACATTTAATCATCTTGGATGTCCATTCTCATGTGCCCACATAATATGAATCAAATTCATTTATTCATAATAATTAAATCGCATTTAGTTATTCATTTCGCTCAATGCTCAGATGCGTTATCAACAATAGAATTATTCTTGAACTTTTTCAAGAATAATACGCTTTCTCCATAGATACTTGGAGATAAGGACATTGTGATTATATGTTCCACTTATAGTGACTTGGATATTGAGATTATATCTTAAATCCAGATCTTGGAGACCTCTCAAAGATGTTTGATTAAATCAAAGCCGTAAATCTAATCTTCTCATTGCATCTGAGTCATATTAGATTAATGTCCAACATTTAGACTAAGATCAAATTACTTCTCTATTGAGAGGAATCACTAAAATCCAAACTGTTTCATTATTCCGTCAGAATGAAAGCATCATGGTTATACAATCGTTTATGATCACATCACCCTCGAGTATTCCTTATTCTCGTACATATTGCATAATGGAAGAGCTAGAATAAACTCGAAGTTTTAGATCTCATTTAGACTATCTTCTTCAGGCTTTTATCATTAAATTTCTAATTTGATAATTGGGAGTTGGTATCAATCATATATTTTCCAAAAAGCATATATCCTACCCATGTATTGATCGTATACTTTCCAAAAGCATATATCAAACCTATAAATTTAGTCAAGCTTAAAAAGCGAGATGTTCGACAGCCTCAACACCGTTGCTTGGATCAACATCTTTGGTGGCTTTAGCACCACCGTCATCATCATCATGGTGAGCGACATCTATACCGCTCTTGACTTCGTCTGGCACCCTAGCATCTGCAGTGGTCTGTCGCCTAGACGAGTCGCTGCCGGCTGGCTTCCTACCACTCCTAAGTGTCACAAAATCAGCATCAAATACAGAATAAGTATCATCCAAAATAGCACTAGGAGAGGCGGTCTCTGTATACTGTACAAGCTCAAACTTTCTCTTCAGATTGTTTGGGTTAGGTTCAATCTGAGCAGGTATGGCAGCCTTGCCCTTGATTATTTCCCTCATTTCCTGTTGGAACTCATCCATCTCTCGCTGGAAGGTATCCTATTTGTCTGTCAACATGCGGGCGAGATCTTCAAGGGCTGGGTTCTCATATAAGTGGCCATGAGGACCAGATGGGTTGCCTTGCTGGAAATGATGTTGGCTCTGCTGGTAGTGAGGAGGAGGCTGGGAGTATTGCTGATGAGGCGACTGCCGCCTCCAATGTTGTCCCTGATACTGGGGACGAGGATCGTGCTGCTGCTGCTGGAAGTATTGGGGTTGTTGTGGTTGGTTGCCCTGCCTTGCATGTGTCGGAGGCTGCTGCTGGGATGAAGTACCTCAAGTAGACCATCGGAATCAATGGTGGTCACGATGGATCCCGGGTTGCTGTTAGAACTGGGAGTACCAGATCTCGTTGACTTCTGTCAATGGCTCCTGATGCTTGTGGAGTGATGGGGGAAGGGTCTCCAAGGGCTGATCCGAATGATATACCACCAATTGAGTTCCTAAGGAAGGTGGCGGCGGCAACTAACTACAGGAGCGACTGGACTAGTTCCGCGCGAATGTGGTGAACCTGTCGGTATGAGGCGAGAAGGCTAAGATGAACTACTCTCTGGATCAACCCGTGACTTGGAATGGTGCTGAGAAGCCATCTGTACCTCTTGGAGGCACATGATATGGATCTTCAAGTCACTTAATGTCTAGGCCACCTCATCAATCTTATTGAGCTTGTCCATGCCCTGGAACACGTTCTTCTCAATGATCTCTGTCCGATCCAACTTTTGGCTGATGATGCCCATATCGACAGCTGAAGACTCTGCTAACACTGCTGCCGTAGAAGAAGTGGAAGGACCGGCCTCAATGCGTGCAATCATATGGTATGAAGCCGCCTAAGAGAGAGGCTTCCCTTGAGTATAGACACAGGTATGGGACATCACTGTATAGTTTTCAGCCATCTCCTCTTAGATGGCCCAGACCTAGTCTTCGTCTTTGGCGAAGTAGGAACCTCTACACGAGGCATTCACTAGCCCCTACAACTCAGCCCACAGAAGAAACTTTGGATGGTGTTGGGCTTGCTGATCTCATGGTGGAGACACAAGTCGATGAGCTCTCTAAAATGATCACATGCTTCATGAAATTGTTCATTAGGGATCACGGTGAAATTGTTGATCATGACTCTAGTTGCATTGGTCAGGCTGAGTGGATATTACTTGTTCAAGTACTCGGTCCAGAGATGCTCGACGTGGTCATAACCTTCCCTAGATGCTTCAGCTAATAGGTTGCTCTATCAACCAAAGATAACATAAAGGCTATCAGCTTGATGGTGTCCTCGTCCACCAGTCTATTATGGAAGGTGCCTCAAATCATCTCGAACTCTTACAAATGGAGATGGGGCTCTTCGGTGGCTAGCCTATGGAACTTGGGTAGTAACTAAATGGTTTGGGGTCGGAGCTCGAAATCGCCCAAGATAGCGGGCAGCTGGATTCATCGGTGTGTGAGGGTTGTACACGGGTTGTGCAACTGCCTCATGGTGCGGGGTGGTCTGGCTGGGTCCTGCGGCTCGTCCTGGCATGGTATCTCTGCACTACTGGCTGGTTATTCTGGATCCTCTCACCTGGCTCGCATCTGCGTAAGCTCTCACCTCACTTCTGCCATGAATACTCCTTGATCTCGGATCTGTCGCTGCATGGTCTCTAGGGAAACAAGCAATGTGTTGTTGATGGCAGCCTGATCTAATACAAACGAATATATCTGTGGTTTCCCATCAGTTCTTCCTTCACTACTGGCCATCTCACTAGTCTCTGCAAAGGCAAAAGACCCTAGCTCAGGTAATGTCAAATGAGCATATAGCTATGCTGGCATGTCTGGTTGTACCTCGGGAATTGGAGAAGGGTGTTTGAGGGGGGAGCAGGGTGGAGGCGGATTTGGGTTCAGAGAGTGAGTCTGAGCTCTCTAAATCTTCCCTAGATGAACGGGCAAGAGTGCTGAAAAGCAGTGCTACCAAAGGCAGCCTAAGAGACCTTCTGCTCATCATCGTGATGTGGGGATTTATATAGATTAGATCTAGGACGAAAGCAGGATGAGAAAATGAACCCCCGGTTCACCTACTCAACAAAATATGATGACCAGAAAAGCTCGGTCGTTTATCTTGTCAAATTTTATTTAGGTGTCAATCCAATCTTTCAGAGCGGGTTATCGAGCAATTAAGAGCTCGATTCTCCATGGAGACTGGCCCAGATTCCTACGGCTAGTTGCGCCTATTTCCAGCCAGTATGGGTGTATACGGATCGTTTTCGGTTACCCAATTCACCCACTTTGTTAAGGAAGTTCAGATTGTTTACCGGCTACCTGGGAAAATCCTCACTGGAGAATAGCTAATCATTTTTAGAACTGGTAGTATGAAGAAAGTTCTAGTGTGGATCTATCCTAATGTGTAGATCGCTCAACTCTCAGCAGAAAAATCATACAAGGAGGGGGTTACTCTCCCCAAAACAAAGATTTCTGAGTGAAGTGTTATTAGGTCAAGTGTGCTTTAGCAATCCCATATTTTATTTGGTTATCTCTTTTTAGGTTTTTTTCTGAATAAAGATAATGTCTAATGAATTTCCAATTTCCTTTTTATTTAAGTCCATTAAAACTGGGGGAGGAAAGAGGAAAAGCTGATGCGCGATCAAACACAATGATGCATGCAGAGATAGAAATGTGTACGTTGCTCCAACACTCTACATGCAGTGTGATCCGCACATAAATTTAAAGACTGAATTAAAACTAATATATATGATGCATGGGGAAATCGCCCTTAAGATGAACAACTTATATTAGTGGGAAGAGCTGATAGTTAATTAATCAGAGAAGAGTCCTAAGTCCGGTCTTGGAAGTCGCTCGGTGCCCGCCACAATGGGTCCTGCTAGCGTTGTATGCGACTTCTCATGGCACATGGTCTCTTAACCAATTAAATTTACTTTTTCTTTATTTGACTAAGTCCAAATACGATCTATAGGAACATATAGTCTATTAAGGTGTTTAGACCTTAGATAATTATCAAGCTCAAGCAATAAAAGTCCTAAATCTAAGGGCTAAATTCTCAGGAATCAAATAGAAAATAAATGTGAAAAACCACAAGAAAATCCAACGCGGTCCCCCGAGTGTACCACACTCAGCGAAACAGACTCCGAATAATGTCCAAGTGTCTCAAGAGTCTAAGAGTCTAAATTATTACAATTGTTTTTAAAAAATAAACTCTATCTAAAATAACAAGCTCCTGCTATCTTCTACTCTTCCTCCTATGCCGATCCCTCCAAAATGGATAGAGTCGTACTCCAACATTCCCTTGCACGAAAAATCAAGTAGAAGAAGGTCAGGGATGGTTATAAGAGATAGAGAAAAAAAACAAGCAAAAATCAAACTACTTAGTCGTGCTCCTAGACAACAACGCCATTCTGATGACCACCCAATCAACTAGGGTTAAGGTAGCAAATAATCAATGTCATTGTGACATAATCAATCAAGCAATCAATCTAGAAAATAAACCACTCTAAAAATCAAACAGTAAATGCAAGAAGTTTCGCTACTTTTATTTACCTGTATAATGACTAGGGTCCAATACAAGGAGCACAATAAAGAGCTAAGTAGTGAGATTTCGGAAATAAAAATATTTTTAGTGGTTTTTAGTTTTTTAAAATTTTAATTTTCAATAGGAGAGAGAAATATGCACAAGTGATGAAAACACACTCAAAACACTTTTTTGTATTTCTAAAAAAGGTAGAAAATACTCAAAAAATTGTAATAAAAATATTTTTTGGTTTTATATGTTTTAAAATGTTTTGGTCATTTTTATATATTTTTCAAGTGTTTTTGTGATTTTCTAAAAACCAAATAGTGAAAGAAACAACAAACAGTGCACAATCAGGAGTAATTTGAAAGATAAAAATAAATAAAATATCTAAAACTCTTAGCGGTGATTTTTATGATAAAATAGAGATTAATATCTACAAACAGAGATTGAGATCACTATTTTTGTATTTTCAACAATTTTACATAATTTTTTATAAGTTTCAAGTATTTTGCATATTTTTTGATCTTTATAAGGTATTTTTCAACAAAAATAATGCTGAAGCTAATAGACATTAAAATACACCTACCCTAATTTTTATGGAATTTTGAGCAATTTTTTGAGATTTCATAATTTTTCTAAGACAAAAAGGACACTTTTTAGGAGTTTTTGAATTTTTAATAAAAGAAAAATGCAAGGGAATTAATCAGCAAAAGTAACACTAATAAAGCATGCAAGCAGGTGTCATACACAATTTTTGGGGTTAATTAAGTATTTATTTCATTAAATAAAAGACATGCAATTCAAAACAGTGTAGAGGGCCCCAATTCTAAATACGTTAAATTTACGGACCTCTGGAAAAACAAAATCAAAAACTATAGGGGGTCGATATGCAATTTGTCAATATAAAACGTGTGCATTACATAAACCAGGCTAAAGGGGGTATAAATGTAATTTCTCAAAATATAACATTCATTTAGTAACAGATGAAAAGTTCAGGAGAAAACTTGCAAAAACACCAAGAAACATGTGTGGGCGCACATGACTACAACTTAACTAGACTAAAGTACAAATATATAAACTACAAGGGTCTAACTGAAAAGTTCTCAACAATACATTTTATTTACTGGACTAAAGCAAAATAAAAAGACGTGTAGGGTAAAAAGGAAATATACCCTTGATGGCACGTGAGTGGTGCATGGGGGCTCTGACGACTTTGATAATCCCCTGGAAAAGGATCTGACAGCTCTGGTGCTGTCGGGAACGTGTGGCTCAGATCTGCCAAGCCAGTACAGATTTGATTGCTGACAAAGCTGGCGATGACACGCGGCTCAGATGTATGGAGGATCAGATCCAACCGTTATTAGTTGGGCATGAGATACTATTCAAATTGAATCTGGCAGAAGAAGAGTGATCCAATGGTAATGAGGAATGCTAGAAGAACTGAAGACTGGTAGACTTCGATTGGTAATAGGTGGTGCTCTGCTGGTCTGATCGATTCTCCAAAAGGGCCAACATCTTCGGAAGGGTGCTCCATGTCGACAGGAAGAGTCTGATGAGGTGGGGAATGGTCAGATATGCGTGATGGTGTTCCTGCTCCTGGAGCTGCTCCGTCAGCCATCCTGGGACTCAATCAACCCCCACTTGCGTGTGCCTACATATCCTACGCTCGAAGGTGAAGCCTAGGAGGGTGTTATTTGTAGTGAGGAAGAAAGAAGTGGCGGCGAATGGTGTTCAACCTCCGACGAAATGGAGGAGGGAGGCCTTACCCTAATCCAATTTTGATGAACCGGTCTAAGGATATTCAAGGTGCGTACGAAGATGAAGGGTTAGTCGGTGTACCGATCTGTGCGAGTGGTTGTACTAGATGGAGCTCCGACCAGCAGGTCGGAGCTGATGAAATGTGGTGGGAATGAAGAGTGAAATCGGAATGGAATGGAAAATGCGGGCGATATAAAGGATACCTGGAGATGCTGAAGGACTCAAGAACTTCAGGCGAGGTGGAGTGCGAGGTTATGGACTCAACCGAGCTGCGAAAGGCTTAGGAGGCTTGTCTCGGTAGAGAAGTCTGGCCACGATCTGAGCAAGTGATCAACAGACCACCAAACGAAACTCCAATGGGCGCTCCAGACTCCTGTCACTCAGCTGGAGGTGGCTAGGGAGCAAGAAGGCAGCGAGGAACGAGCTGCGGAGCTCTAGAGATGGAACATACGTTTTATAAATGTGCTTAGGGTTCTAGAAAGATCATAGTGGCGTTCGAAACCCAAGGGAGATCCAGCTGTGCCTAGGGATATGTGAGGATCAGGGATCCTAGGAGAGTGTCGGACGTAAAAATCAAAGCAGTTGGTGATCGAACCCAACTGGGAAAAAGAGGAGAAATTGGGTCCAGCGAAGGCTTGATGGGTCGAGTCACCTAGGGGAGGAGGTTGACCGTGGTCAACAATCCCGAGCGGATCAATAGGAATTCAGGAATTTACAAAATGATAGAAAATTGAATTAAAAATAACAAATGATTCAAACTAAAAAATAATTAAAATGAAAATTATTTATTATTTTTCAAACTATTTTTCTATGATTTTTAATTGTTTTTATGAAAAAAATATATAGGGTATATACAATATAATGTAGTATGTATATGTATAATATACATGTATATTATGTACATATATTTTTATTTTATTATTTTTACATAAATAAGTTTTATATTATATTTTATTTATTTACAAAATTATTTGAGGAATATAAAATGATTTTTATTTGATTTTTACAATTTGAACAAAGGTATTAAATAAATAGGTAATGTACACAATACACACACGTGACTTTTGTACAATGAATTGTGGATTTTATTTTTATTTTATTTTGTGTTTTTTTATTTTTATTTGATTATTACTTTATTATAAGGGCTATATAGAAGTGTTCAAAAATAATATGGTATTCACAAAATATAAAATAAATATAAATATTTATTTGTATAGGTATTATGTGGCTATATAAGGACCTTATCTCCCCCTACTTTCTTCCTTGTCGATCAGGTCATTTCATTTATTGACCTTCTCTCGGGGTTTGGGTCAGTATGTATTTATGTCATTATTACATCCTTTTTTCTTTTTCTTTTATCTTTATTCTTTTGTTTTTGGAAAATATATGTTAATTTTGCAATATTAACAAAGACATGTACATTGTTAATTTATTGTATTTACATTTATTTAAAGATAATTTTGATAAAAGATAAAGCTAAAATAAAAGAATAAAGAATGAGAATCGTAGATTCATCAACCGTGCACGGAATTTGATCCCAATATCTCATAGGTGAGCTCATGCCTTATGGTTCAGTAATGAACCTGTACGATCCCTTCGAGAGATCGTATGTCATATACCCTCGTATGCACACCATCTCGCCGATGTATAAACCTTGATTAGATCATCAACCTACCGTTCTGCCAAATGTACGTACTCAAATATATAGTAACACATCTGTCTCCGATCAATGGATGCATGCCTATATCGTAACAATATACGACACAGGTCTTGGTTATCTCGATCTCGTTAAGTCAACTATTTGACCTAACTTATCTAACACATCCGAATCTCTGTTCCTATATAGAGTACATGCATCAAGAGGTCGATTAGATATCGACCTTTAGAGAAGAATTTCCATCTTCCTCTAGGTTTGGAGATCCTCTCTTAATAATCATTTGATGATGCTTGATGAGTCCTCAATCTAACTCTTTAGATATCATCCAAACACTAGCCTCTATGATTCAACATTTGCATCAACAGTTGTATGATCATTAAGATGGCCATGGTACATAACCCTAATTGTACCAAGGGACCTATTATGCAAATTATTTATTCTTCATTTCAGATCAGGGAATGATTTACAATAACATTTACTGCATAATGGCTCGTTTTGGGCTCGCATGTCCAACAACTTCCCTCAAACAATATGCGATATGTTCTTGGTATTTAGAACCATTTTACATGACTATGTATTTCGTGGTGTGGGGGTGAGGTTCTCTCCCTTGATACCTTTTATACGGTCCATTGACATAGTTGACATGTAGGGTAGTGTGACATTGGATATTGAACTGCAAGATGAGAAACATTTCATATTATTATTACATGGTATGTTTTATTCCAGAATCTATTCATCTATGTAAATTTTTAAGTTATGTATATCTTTTCTTGGAAAATAATTATTTGATTTCTTGCAAATTACGTTGAATAAGTAGTTTACCAAGTAGCATGAGATGAGATCTATTTAATGAGTCTAAGCTCTTTTATGGGATTAAACTCACCATTCTATTTATAATTTGAAAACTCGCGTCTTGCCTATCTTAATTTTGTTGTCGATGGGAAGAGAGAGATCATTTGTGTTTTGTAGAACTGCATGGATATCAATGTGAGTTAGTGTGATTATTTATATTTTAGCCTATGCAAGCCTCAGGCTCGGCCACAGGAGACGGAGGTAGGCATTCCGGGCAAGAGCCGCTGCGGTCAGACAAGCGCTGAAAATACTAGAAAATCTCAAGAAAATGGGGCAGTGAATGACTGAACGTCCGTTCCGGGGTGCGAGCATCAGCAGCATGTGAAGGAGATCGTCAGTGAGTAGTCAAAGATGAGATGAATCGGATAACCCGCGGGATGCGATCAGCTTTCAGGAGTAGTTCCGGGCTTTCGCGTAGCAAGCTGGAGAGAAGCGAGTAGTCTACAAGCGCAAAAGCTAGCTTACCAGGTTGGGGATGGTCCGAGGCAAGAACTTATTGAATCCATTGTGATTTCCACTAGATATGAATATTAGCCTGACTCCAAAGAAAGAGCAGCTCTATATACGGGCCGCTTCGGGGGACAAGGGCAAGTCGTTCGGTGCTTTCTAATAAATAGTGAAAAAGTGTGGATCCGTGAGTATTTCCTTCTGACTCTTTGGTGTGATGTAATCAATATATCTAATCAATTAGTCACCAATTTTTACTCGAAATTATCTTGGTGCAATGCATGATGTTTTTATAAATTTTGAATGCAGTTATAAGTGTAAAACAAAGGTATGAAATGCTATAGAATGAGGCTAAAAAATAAGTCACAACTTACCTCCTGAATCAAGTGTAAAATTTACTCTCGATTAGTAAAATTAACCCTCTTTAATTTTATCACATCAAGATATGCTTACATATTAAGGAGAAGTGACACATGCATCTAAGTTCCTTACAAGATTAATAATGATAGTTTTCAATTTCAAATTAAATTATGGTTGATAAATCTATTAAATGAGCGCACAAAACCTATACATAAATTTAATGGGAAATAATATCCAATCCCTATAAATAATTTTTAGGTGAAACAAGATTCAGTTAGCATGTTTATCTGCATTTAATGGATAAGTATGCAATTTTTAGCAAACTAAAGAGTCTAGTAATATCAAGGAACTTCACAAAGTAATATTTAAGTCATCAATTATTAATTCAAGCTCTATTATATGCCATATGAAAGAGAATTAACTAAGCTTCAAAATGATACCAATTCATTAAAAAAGAGATCTCTAACAAAAGTTATACACATTCAACACTAGGCACATAGATACATATTTAAAAATTTAAAACTAACTTAAAGTTAATAAATAGAGGATTATCTCTAATTAACAAAATCTTGCAAGGCTTTATTATAAATTTCCCAAAGTGTTGGTTCCATTTTTGTGATTTCTGGAGGCAGAGGGGCCTGGTCGCAAATTTTCCAGTCCAACCACATGTTACATAGAGGGCGGGGACCTCTTCATAATTTAATAGACTTGGGAGGGGTACACTGAATTATCCCAACCACATGACTTCAATCACATGATCTATTTGAGGATTGGCTCGAAGTATGGAGGCTCGAGGCTCCACGTGATGCACGAGGTGGCAGGAGATGTGGATCGGGTGCTCTAAGGTTGGTAGCATGGAATGGAGGCCTAGACTAGAACTCACCTAATGGATCTGAGATGAATCCAATAACTAAGATCGAGGCAAATGCGGACGGTGTAGATGCAACCCCAGAGTGGATCGAGTCGGGAATATGTGTGTAAGGATGAACAATGAGCGACGAAGATGATGGAGGGACACATCGGATCTGAGGAAGAGAGGTGTAGCAGAGAAAAACCAAAGAAAAGTGGAGAAAAAGAGTGTGAAGGGAATGAGTATATTGATGGATGACGAAGTAGATGCTTGGGAATGAAGCTTGGAGTAAGCTTATGGGCCTTCGTTCGAGCTACAAGCAGTGTGGCGAGCTCGAGCAACATCTAGAGTTAGGTTGTAGCAAGGAATGAAGGAGTCCCTTTGATCTTGATGGAGAGGTGGAAGATGGTAGTTTCTCGACTGAAGGGATATTGTTGTTTTCACCGGGATACTTGGGAGATAGAGCATAATCTTTAAAATCTAGCGAAAAGCGAGGAGAGATGACTGGAGCAGGTTTTTTTTACGGGAGAAGATCGGTGAGAGGGGCGAGTGGAGTGGGTTGTTGATGTAGTCGCAAGGACAACTGAGGGGTTGTAGAGAACTGATGAATGGTTTGCAATGGAGACAAATGATTGGGGCATCGCCAACTGAGAGAGAAGAGAGGTTCGCAGATGCAGGATCATGTGGGAGAGGGAGGAATAAGATGTATCAATAATCATTTGATTAGGCAGGGATCAAGAAACCCTGACACGTCCATGTGATGAGGTGAGGGGGCGAGGAGAGATGGGGGTAGAAATATTTGGCTCGAGAGATTCAACACTCGTAGGTAAGCGGGTATGAGTGAAGGGTGATTGTTGGATCGAAAGATCCAACGGTTAGAGGGAAGAGGAAGTGTAAGTGAGGGAGGTGGGTTGCGTGGCACACCCAAAGACAACCATATGGCACAATAGAAAAATAATTAAGGGAGAGGGAAGGTTTGTTTTATCCGAAGATGCATTCCATATATTTATTTGCATATAGCGATGTAGATTATGCTAGCAATAGTACGGACATGAAAAGTACAAGTGGCACCTTCCAATTCATGGGGATGCCTTTGTATCTTGATTTTCTAAAAAGTAAACTTGTGTAGCACTTTCGACTACTTAGATGAAGAGTATAGCCACCTCACTAGCTTGTTCCTAGCTTTTGTGGATGAAAAATACTCTCTTTAATTTTGGCCTTTCCTTTAGCCAAAATAGATTTTTTGTGATAATACTAATTATATCAATTTTGCTAAGAACCTTGTCAATCACTCTAGGACAAAGCATATATATGTGAGACATCAGTTTCTTAGGAAAAAATATTTTGAAAGGTGAAGCCTATTTGGAATACATTTCAACGGATAGGCACCTAGCAGACATTTTGACCAAACCCTTAGTTGCAACTCAGTTTTAAAAGACTAGAAGAGATTTCTGTTTATGCAACTTGAGTGATATTTATTCACACCGAGGAAATCCAATTATGGCATAAATGATTGATCATCAGCATCAACTAATCAATCAACCATGTTTTATCATCAGGACAAGCCTAATCGATCACGCCTGATCGATCATGTATCATGCACTAATTAATCATTATAGGAAATTTTGAATTTTGAAAATTTTGATTTTTGAAGGAAACTTTCTTGGAAAGCGTCATCTATTGTATATAGACATACCTTTTTAAGTACTTAACAAAACCATAACCTTCCTTCTATTGAATTGTTAAGTCAATTATCATCTTCTTTTTAGGAAGTTTGTCCTATTCCTATTCCTTAAAATATGATATTTTGGTCTCATCTCAATCCCTAATGCCTCTTTAAGTAGGACCCTCAACCTAACCCTGCAACCCACACCTTCAGAAGCAAGAGAGCCGCAAAAAACCGCCTCCCTTTTCCAATAGTAGCATAGCATTGATTGATCATCCACCCTAGGCTAATCGATCAACAACAATTCCTTGATCAATCATCTGCAACTGGTAAGGAGTTTTATCATGTAAATGCTTGATAGCTTCAACCATATGGCTTTAGCGGATTTCTCTATCATGAATTCACAAAGAACATCATTGGGCTAGAAAATATGTACATTTTCCCTTAACTTTGTGTATATTTCCTTTTTATCATATGTGTACATCATCATTGGAGTTTTCTTGATCCCTTTCAATGCCTTCACTAACCCTGTTGGATGAGAACGACCTCTATATTGCCATTTCACATGTTGAAATTGATGTTTTGTTTGAGCTTCTCAATCTCAAAATTTGTTGTTGTCATTGGTCAATCCATGATCATTTTGATGAAAATTTATTGAGAATTAGTGACCAAACAAACAAGCAATCAACAATCACGATATACATTGATTTTACATGAAAGAATCCTTCCATAGTATACGGGAGAGACTGCAGTTGAAAGGAGTGGTTCCACTATACAAGGAAAAAGCAGAAACTACAATACAACTTTTAAAAACCTTAGTATGTGACTATATCTAAGCCCATGACTCCACATCTAATCATAAGATATGCATATAAGGGGTGCATTTCTGAGATGATTATAAACAATATACAAGTTTGTATGGTAAGGGCTTTGCCCCTTCCCCCCAACAAAATAGGATCATATAGATCCATGTAACTGCTTTCATTAAATCACATTTAGATTGTGGTCTTCAAGGCATGAATCAACAAATTTTAAGCATCAAGATGCAGTTTTTTCACCAAAGCTGGGATGTAAAGAAGATAAGAGTCATCTGCCTTAAAAAGGCAATTTTGGTACGCTCTTCTCTAAAGGGAAATGTGGTGTTTTTCAATGTCATTCTTTTTTTAATAATTTGGAGGTTGAGTCATACTATGAAAATTTAGGAATGTGTGATCAAAAGAAGGTTGAGGTAAGTTTTCAAAGTAATAGAAAACCAATTAGGATTCATGCCAGATCGCTCAACTATTGAAGCTATCCACTTGTTGAGAACAATGGAGATTTATAGAGCTCGAAGGAAGAACCTCTATATGATTTTTGTTGATTTGGAGAAGGCTTATGATTCAGTCCCACATGAGATACCGTGCTGAGTTTTGGAGAAAAGACAAGTAAATGTCCTATACATTAACCTTATAAAAGATATGTATGATGGGGCTGCATATTGTGTAAGGATCTAGTCTGGGAAGACTAATTATTTTTACATTGGCATCGATCTACATCAAGATTCATCGTTGAGTCCATTCTATTTTCACTTTAATTATGGAGAGTTGACTAATCACATTGATGATGAGATGTCGTGGTGTATGTTGCTCTTCGATGATATTATGTTGATTGATAAGACTAGAGAGGGAGTAAATGAGAATCATGAAGTTTAGAGAAATGCTTTAGAGGTTAAAGGATTTCGTATAAGTAGTGCCAAGATTGAATATATGAAGTGCATATCTAATGGAAGCAGCGGTGACGGAATCGAGATGAATATTGGAGATGATAACATTCAGAATAAATATTCCTTTAGATACTATGGATCTATTTTGCAACATGATGTGTAAATCGATGGAGATATTACTTATAAATAAATGCAGGCTAGATAAAATGAATAGGAGCCTCTACTGTTCTATGTGATAAGAAAATTTCTTTGAAGATCAAAGGAAAATAATATAAAGCAGATGTGAGACATGCTATTCTCTATGGATTTGAATGTTAGCATGTGAACCACATTCATATATCACCAATGATAGTAGAACAAATGAAAAAGCTAAAGTGGATGCATGGTTATACACGAAAAGATCGGGTTCAGAATGACGCAATTAGAAGGAAAGTTGGTGTAACTCGAATAGAGTACAAGATGAGAGAAAATACTACTTAAGATGGTTTGGTCATTTTCAAAGGTGGTTGGCAGATGCACCAGTTAGAAGATGTGAGATTTGAGATGTTGGGCCGACTAAGAGAGGGAGGGGAAGGCCCAAGAAGTGTTGGAACGAGACTACTTGAAGGGATCTTAGTTATTTGTATCTAAACCTAAGAATGGCCTAGGATAGATCTGAATGGAGCGAAGAATCCATGTAGCTAACCCTACATAATGTGAGAAATGTGAGTCCGACACAAGAGAGGTTGTGAATGGTGCATTATGCAACTATCATAATAACAATATCCAATTAGAAAACAATTCACATCACAGAGATAATGAGATAACAAATCACAAAGATATAGTGATTTTTATGTGGAAACCCAAGTGGGTAAAAACCACGCCCAGAATCCAATTCTAGGATTTCCCCTTCACTCTCTCCGCAAAGCCTGTTACCACTATCCAATGCTACTTTAACCGAAGGTAGCCAACCTATTGTACAACATGTACCCTTCCTTGGACAATTGCTAGAGGAAGATTTTATCTCTCTCTCCCTCTCTCTCAAAGAAAGGAATCCACAACTCAGATACCTATACAAAAAATGCTAAAGAATATAGTTAAGCAACGAAACTTGAATTCGCAAGATTACAGACTTGAAGCGCATAATATGCTCGAGAATGATGAAGATGATCACAATAGAGCACATAGAGCACAGACAACTTCAGTACTACGAAGCTTTGGATTGAATAGAGCTCGAGAGCGTAGAGATGTTATAAGAACTTGAATATTGCACAAAAGATCACTCTTTCTTTTCTTTTGAGAGTAGAAGATGTTTCTTTTAGTTGTGTGTCTCAAACAATGAGCCATGGGGTCCTTATGTAGAGTTTGCCTCAAAAGAGTCGTTGGTGTCCAAAAATGGAAAAGCCAACATTCTGATTTCCAAAAACCAGGAAATGATCGATCATATAAATAAGGTGATCGAGCATGGGTGATCGATCATTTCACAAAATTGATCGATCAAATTTGGTCGTTGGTCTGGAATTCAAAAAGTGATCAATCATGGTCAAAATCTTGGTCGATCAATGTTAGTCGATCATGATAAGTGAGATGGTTGATCAAGAGTGACCGATCATAGTGTCAAGGTGATCGATCATATGTCCAAAAATGGAAAACTTGAAATTGATGATTCTGGCATAATTTTGCTTGTTGATCAAGAACATGCAAAAACTATAAGACCGTTTTTAGCATCAAATAGTAACTATGTAATATGTCACATCAACATTCACAGTCATAAAAAAATGAGCTTTTTGAATTGAGTCTTTTTTTTATTCTTTCATCAATCTGATTCTGAATCTTGAACCTTCAAGAAATGTCTTTCAGAGTAGGTTTTAGGCTTTGAGTCGGCTTTTAGCTTTTCTCCACTTTTCATCAAAGAACTTCTACAAGCTTATACCTGAAAAGAAACCAAGCTACAAAACAAACATGTAACTTAGTCATTAATAAAATCTAAGTCACTAACAATCTTCTTCTTCTTGTTATTGATAAAATTTATAATTGTTTTTCAAATTTTTCGGCTAAAAAGGATTTTATATGAATCCAAGTTTTAGCTCCCCTTTCTTTTTGCTTTTAAACTCTCCTTTCGGCTAAAAAAGAAAAACTTATAATTGCTTTTAAACTTTTATATGAATCCAAGTTTACGACTTTAACCTTTCAGGAATCCTCTCCCCCTTTAGTCATTATCAAAATGATATTTCAGTAAACTTCTCCCCCTATCTTAAAGAGACCTTGCTTCTCTTTTTCTCTCCCTTTTTGCCTAAAACCAATGATTACTTAGCTCCCCTTTTTATAAAATATTGTTTCTAAAAGATAGTTTTTAAGAGATGTAACTAGGACGACATAAACCTAGGTGTCTTTTGAGATAGATAAATCTATCAAGGTTTAAGGGTTTGTTAAAATATCAGCAAGTTGATCTTATGTGTTTGCAAAGTCTAAGGTATTTTCTTCTTTTAGAACACAATCTCTTAGGAAATGATGTCTAATGTCAATGTGTTTCGTCCTAGAGTGGAATACATGATTCTTAGAGAGATCTATAGCACTTGTATTATCACAACGGATTTTGACTTTTTCAAACTTTAATCCAAAGTCATTTATGATCTGCTTCATCCACAACACTTACGGACATGCAAGAGAGATAGATATGTATTCAACTTCTGCCATAGGGCTACAAAGTTTTGCTTCTTAGAGAACCAATAGACCATCGCATTTCTAAGGAAATGATACATCCCATTAGTACTCTTTCTATCAGTTTACTTACAACATAATCAACATCACTATAAGATTCTAAATCAAGATGTGGTTATATAGGGTAAACAAGATATGAATATAAGTATCATTCAAGTATTTTAAGATCTTTTCTATAGCTTTTAAGTGAGTTTTTTAGGGGTCGATTGGAACCTAGCATACATATAAGTACTAAAAAGTATGTTGGGTCTACTAGCGGTAAGATACGACAATGAACCAATCATACCTTTGCATTGAGTCGCATCAATATCCTTTCCCTTTTCATTTGCATCAAGCCAAGATTGAGCTCCCATCAGTGTTGTCTTTTCTTTTGTACTCTCCATTCCGAATCTTTTGAGAATATCATGAGTCTACTTCGTTTGAATTATGAAGATCCCTTGAGGCAACTACTAAATCTACAAGCCTAGAAAGAAACCGAGTTCTCACATGAGACTCATTTCAAACCCCTCCTATATCAACTTAGCAAAATCTTAGCACAAATCTTCATTAGTAGCTCTGAAAAAAATATCATCAACATATATCTCAACTATTAAGAGACCATTTGAATTTCTGGTAAACAAAGCTGACCTCTACTTTTTCAATTTCAAAGCTAGCAGATAATAATATCATACCATGCTATTGGCGCTTGTTTAAGTTCGTATAAAGCTTTATTCAGTTTATAAACAAACTCGATTTAAATTTATCAACAAAACCATATGATTGTTTAAAAAAACTTCCAATTTTAAATATCCACTAGGAAAAGAACATTTTACATCCATTTGTAATGTTTTATATCTAAGTGTGCAACATAAGCAAGTAGCATCTGATGAATACTCATTCATCACTCTTTATTCTTTATTTTAGCTAAATATCTTGGTAAAACATCATGTATATAGTTGTAAATACAATAAATTATCAATAAGCATGCATTTGTTAATAATTAATAATTAGCATGTATTTGTGCAAAAATAAAAGAATAAAGAATAAAAGAAAAAGAAAGGAAATATTTAGAATAAATATTGAATGACCTGAACCCAAGAGAGGGTCCAGACTGGATCTGATCGCCAAATAAAATAAGTAGAGAGAGAGATAGGACCACTCTACCTTGTACATACACCTTCTTTATGTATATATTTTATTTTCACAAAAATAAAAATAAAATTATGTTTATATTCCCTTGTATATATGTTAAAAATAAAATAAAAATTAGAAAAATAAAATAAAAATAAAAATAAAATAAATTCTCTCTCACCTTGTATAGAACACATGTGTATATGTATCATATACCTATTTATTTTAAGTTTGTAAATAACTAATAAAAATAAAATAAAAATTATTTTATACTTCAAATAACATGTTGTAAATAAATAAAATATAAAATTGGTATATTTATACAAAAAAAAATAAAAATAATTACACAAAATACATAGGTAAATTATACCTGTATATAATATAATATACTATATATAGATTAAATTATTTTTCATAAAAAAAAAAATAAAAATCACAAAAAATAGTTCAGAAAATAAGGAATATTTTTCATGTTGAACACTTTTTAATTTGAAATTATTTTCTATTTTTTATTATTTTACAAATATTTTTGACCTAGCCTTTTTCTGATTGGTCCAGGAGGGATGTTGACCCCGGTCAACTCCTTCTCCTGGACCCTCTTGCGCATACATCCGAGTCGCGCTCGGTTTTCTCCCATTTTTCCGACTCGGATCTTGCTCTCTCCTGCCCCGATTTCACCGCCTGCTTCTCCCCAGTGAATCAGCGATCCTCGCGGATCCCTAGGGAGTCGCGGATCCTCCTCGAATTGCGCGCTCTCACCCGATCTCTCCAGCCACCTGGGATTGCCTATAAAGTCTTCATTCGATTCCCCAGACCTTCAGCTCAGGCCGCACACTTCCCTTCTACCCTAGAACCTTTCCCCTTGGTGACAACAATCGGTTTGGGCCTTTGGTGTTCGGAGAAGGCTGCTGCAGCCGATGCTCGAGCTTCGTAGTCGGAGTTCCGCCGTGACGAGCCTCCTTGGCCTTCTGCAGTGAGGTCGAGGCGACGACCCCCTTTGATAGCACCCCTTGGAGCTTAGAATTTAGATAGGACCCTCGGGTAGCCTCCATTTCGA